>DWEG01000440.1:0-11160 GCA_018245845.1 Apyrrothrix hygieia | reverse complement strand
CTCAGAGTCTGGATTTGTGACCGGTAGAAATTTCTAATCATGGTAGAGTGTGTTTTTGCCTGGTGTATAGCATTAGGCTCACCACCTATTCCATTGTAAGACGGAACAGTAACTGGTGAAATGTGGCAGTGTACTACACTCCTCTGCCTACCTCTTCGGGGATGTGATGTAATGTTTACGTCTAATTGTTTTCGCCTATGCTTGAACGTTAATAGTCTATCTGTTTTTAATATCGATCACTTAGCGTAGCTTAACAACTGTAAGTCTTATTTTAGGTTCGTAAACGTATTAAAAAGACACGAATTGCATGACAATTATTAGAAGTAGATGCATTAGTGAACAATGAATAATATTCTTCATTTAATAATGTACCCATTTAACGCACTCCTCCATTTAATATTTTTCAGATAAGACGCTTAAAGAGCTGAAAAGGTAAAGCTTACTAAGCAGAAAAATGTATTTAATATCATATTATAACTTGTTTCTGAAAAAACTTCTCTAATGTACAAAAAATCCGAAAAGTGTCTAGATAGAAATATCGCTTCGTAAAGTGAAATAGGACATTAATTATCTAATTTAGTTTGTAAACAATAATAAACATCATGAAACGATAGACAGGAGATTGATCATTTCACATCTACCGTGGAAATAGAAATGATATTAAAAAAATATATATCTTTGAAACTGAAAATATTCATCCCCGACGATCTCAATGCTTCAGGGGCACACAATAAGATAACACAAAAGCCGCCAAGTCGTAGGCAGATTGCGATTTCTGCTTCCCATTTAAAATATCTGTCTAATGGTACAATATTGTAAAACCGTTTTTATGTTGATAACCTGTATCTGGCCAGCATGGCAGACTACGGCCTCAACCCTTTTTATTCTGAGAGGACACTCATGTCCACCAGGGAAACGATAACAGTGTTGGTGATGATGATTGACGGTGATGATGATAATTTAATATAACAAAATTAATTAAATGAGCTATCCAAGCAAATGAACGTTTTTGGAATGAAAACCCAATGAATCTCATTTCATTCATTTTCGTGTTTCCCTAAAATAAATGTTAAGTGGATTTTTTTAGGACTGAATATGATACGCAAAAATGAGAATTAAGAACTTCAAAAAATCGCAAAGGTTATGCAAACTTGAAACCTCGTCGGCGACCTTAACGGTGAATAAAAACATCCAACAGACGGGTTTACCACTAACTCGTATCTCGATTACTGCGCATTGAAGATGCGTAGTGGAGTGTGCTCCAGTCCATCAACAAAATATACCCTACTGTAACGAAAGAAATAGCGTCTGTCTGTATCGGACATGCTTTAAATACTTATCTCTATAGGCTCGGCATATATAAGTACTATGATCAGCTGTTACAGTATGCCTACTAAACTAGTGCTGTTTGCAGTTGGCAATATCGACACCATTAAATTTAGCAAAGATGAATCCGTCAAATAAAAGCTAAGAAACACAAAAGAGTTCGCAAGAATCTTCAACTGTCCTCAAACCGAAACGACTGCGAGTTATTTCACTAAATTGAGCGCTATGTCATTAAATAACGTCTCAGAGTATGAGCGGTCACTAATTTCGACAATGTTACATTAAGTTATAGTTACCTGGTCTTGAGGCTCCATCGCGAACTTCTGCTCGTGGTAGCCGACACTCACACCGAACACACAACACAGCACGGCCACACACTGCCAAGTCCGCAAAAGCAGGAACAATGGTCTGACACACCTACTACTTATTTTTAATCTACATCTGTAACTCAACATTTTGTCTATGCTACTTCCATAAGCCCATTGGTATTTCCGGTGTCTATTTCGGTCATTCACATCGTACCGGACGCGTAACGTCCCTTATTTGTTATACGCGAGCCGGGTGCTATTTTGGAACGCACGTTGAATGTAAACTCCATATTTGGAGTTATTTTTAGAGTTTTTAATGAACGAATGATAAATTGTTTTTCTTTGATTTATTTGTTCTTGAGCGCCGATGACGCTTCGAGGATCTGAAACAAAAAAGGTGAGGGTTAGAAACTTTAATGCAGTTGGCGGTAGATAATATAGAAGTTGATGGATGGCTATTTAAATATTCTATAGCGGATTAAAGTCGACAAAGGCGTCAGCTTGTCTATGATTAATAATATTATTAACACCGGTAATCTATCTACTGATATTTTAATGAAATAAAAATAATACCAAAATTGATTACAGTGCAATTACGTACTAATTTAGCATTACAAATATTCGGAAGACATATATCTATTATTTTTTCAATCGTTTGATTTATTCAATTTATTCGACGTTAGCTGAAGAAAATGCCTTTAGCGAATATAACAACATGTTGTGGGTGACATCATTTTACTATCAGATACAAATCGTAAGCCATTACAGAACGATATTGAACGAACCATAATTTTAGAAGTTACTCCATGTTTTCATTAAACTCATAAACAAACTATAATTTACGACGAAAATAAATTCGAACGGCATATTTTGATGCATATAAATCAATAAGTACTTCATAATGTATAAGCTTAAACAAATTTGTATTTTTATTATCGTATTAAAATATTTTTAATTCATTGGTAAATATGAGGGAGATGGTTAAAAATTTTAATCATTAATCATCTTTCACTTCGATAAGTTTCGCCAAACCTTTGAAGTAAACAAAAAACTTAAGAAGTGCAAAAGCAAACTTAGCAATAATTAATTCAAAGTGGTGAAGTTCCAAGAACTTTATTCCATAACCTCACATATTAGAGACTCGTCAGCTTTAAACAATCGATTTCGGTAAGAAATCACGTGTTTGGCGACATTAAAATCTAGGCAATTATTTTACGAAAAGTAATATGGAATGACCAAAGAAACGTGGGAGTGTACTACACTTCTCTGCCTACCTCTTCGGGGATTACAGGCGTGATGTTACGTTTATGTGTGATATTGATCCGTGTTCAAATTTTGTTGAAAGTTCCAACGCCAAAATGCAAAATCTCTTATAGTGCCATTTCATTTCACAACGAGGTAGATATGATTGAAATACAAGCAGTTGCGACTTAATATGTAGGTTGATGTCACTTGAACTCAGTAGGTCTTGTTACAGGTCGGATAAATATTACCACACACTCAGAGGCCAAAAATCCCGATGGAGTAAAAACCTCTTAACAAGCTCGAGTGTGTGGTCACGGTAATCAGCGCCTGTCTATAGAAGGCGCTCTGGAGGCCGACTAGGTACAGTCCAATGAGAAAATTAATAGCTACTAAGAAGGCTCATAAACGTACTAATGAAGAGACTGTTTCAATAAAACGCGGTTATAAAATTTACTTAGCATAACAAACACACCGAATAACATGATTATGAAGCAATAAAAATGTACACAAGAAGTAAAATATGAACTGAGTTTATTATTTTTATGTATAGGTATTAAATTCATTTAACCACGATTAGTGAAACATTGTATTTTCCAATGTTAGAGGCGAGGTATTTACTGGTATTTGGTTTTCGAAATATTTTTACTTATACATAATATAGTCAATACAACGAATAAATAAAAGAGAAATTTTGAGAACATGCTGTTGCAAATCATTCAAAAATTGTATGTCCAAATATCTGGCTAAGTTCGAAGTTAATAAATAACACTCATTAAAGCCTCGACATATTTTCAAAAAGGGCGAGTAAAATCGAATTACGCTTTCAAAAGAAGCGTAACAAAATTATCTAAAGTTCGCCATAAATCCAATGTAAATTTTGATTAAATGTCTCAAAACAAACAATGAAGGTGCACGTTTCTTATGTAAAAAACTTATATGTATAATAAGACATCTGAAAAATAAGGTAACAACAAAAACAAACCAGAACATCTACATATATAATATAATTAAGTAAAGGAAAATTGAAATTTTGTGTTTATTTTCAGAGAACATGAACAGATTTCTCATATCAATTCTGTTTATTCAAGTAAATTTGAATTAAATTAAATTTGAACTTCAGCTACATGACAGTATAACAGCAAGGCCTATATTTCTAATAAAGAAAATAATTCATATGTGCCTACCTGAAATCTAGCTCGGCCAGATGAAAACATAAAACTTAGTACCCACAAATTTACATAAAATACAGAGTGAGGAATATGTGACAGCAAGTATAGTTACGGACCATGCGATATTTAAAATTTCACTAACAAACAGCTATTAACAATCAACGTAATGCTCAGGCTTTTAATAGCTGGAATATACTCTAGGATAATAAATTTGAATGAAGGGTTCCATAGAATTTAGGTACGTATTATTGATAAAGTATCGTGAGGAAACCTCAACACCTCAGAATTCTTTACAATGTTCTCTAAAACACGTGTAGTTTTACTTTCGTGTCATAACCATATTATTTTATTTTTATTTTATTTATTTACAGTACACCAACGTATAATACACTGGTACGTAATAAGGGAAAAAGATTCAATGAGGCTAGCTTAGTACTGTTATAGTTAGGGGTGTAGACTACATGCAAGTTATAATAGGGTTATCAAATGAGAATATATTTATTCTGAGTACCATTTCAAGACCAACAATAACCACTATAAAGAAGGTTGATGATTATACATTATTTAATAAAGCATTTGTTATAAACATCAAGACAAACATTATAACCAATATCATTACACTTTTGGAACAATTATTAAATTAAAAATCACTTCCTACTCTCGTTTTATTTGCTCACTGAACAGTCCTACAATATCATTTAAATAATAATCATTGTAATTACGGCACCATTTCATTTGAAACCAATGCACTTATTTCGATTATTAAAATAATTCACCGGATGAGAGTAGCTATAATTAAGTGGATGCAGACACAATTATCATAGAACTGAGCGATGTCAGCATGGATCATTTGAAACTACATCTCTTTGGTGGAATAATAATTTCCTAAAGCCTTACCGACTGTAGATAAGCGATACGCGAATTATTGTAACTACTTGACGAATTGCATCATAAAGAATTACTAGTACACATGACACTATCTTGTACTTTCACGAAAAACTTTTGCGTAGCCACGCAAATCCTAAATAAACGGCGTACGCAGAAACAAACATTTCTGTAGGTCTTGAGGCTGAATAAAACACTTACATCCATTTAAGGCAGTCTGGAACGTAAGGGACCTGGCGTGGGGATATGTATGTATGGAACGTCCTAAAAACAATGATCGATTTCCTTACGAAAGTTAATAAGCAGCTCAAAAAGGCTTCACGGCTATTGATACCCAAATTGAGTCTAATTGTTCTATATAACCTCTGGAAAACATGCAGCGATACTCATACAAAAATGTCAATACGAGATTGCCTAGCGTTGTTCCTTGGAGGGTATAAGCCGCAAGTAATAAATGAAGAACTAAATATAATTCTACACGTAGTAGTACGAATTCCTAATCAGATCAATAAGATGCATGTTACGTGTGCTTTGATTCATCTGATAATCTTAGTAATAGCACTCCTATTAACTGCAGTACGAGCAAGATGACAGTAAGTCCAATTATAGGCCAATAACAATAATTATAGAATTACTGTGGGTTAGAAATGACATGTAAGAAATGGCACGTTGGGTACCCGTGATTTTTGCAGACGTGCTACCGTTGATATATTTTTTTTGTGTCCAGCCGTTGGGTTAGGACGATATAGCAACATTCAACCGTGTCGTCTAATTGCTGATACTTAGGGAAGGGAAAACGATAAAAATATCGTGTATATAACGAGGATTAAAATGTAAGTATGTACATGTTTATGTATAGCTTAAATTCGTGTTCAAACTGATTTCCGAGAATAGGTATTGAATGACAAACGCCTAAAGCATTTTTCTCCTTTTCTATAAGGTGGGAATTCCTTGAAGATACAAGTCATGTTCGTTTTCGTTAAATTTGAAATACGTACAAAAACGTAATATCAGGCCCGTACTGCCCTAAGAGGTAGGCAGAAGATTTAAATACATATAAATAACGACAAGTAAGTAGTATCTACTTTATGCGAGATTAACAACTCAGTAAAAAACTATACGAATTTGGAGTAGATTATGGACGAAACGCCGGAACTAAATATTGTAAGTGAATTTCGCAATTTCGTTGGGAATTTCTAATAGATGCTTGATCTGTGGTAATAATAATGTTTAGCTGGCTATTCTCGTTAATCTGATCTCAGCTTAGTCTTCAGCTAATAGGATTATGGAGATTAGGTAAACAGTTCGCAGACAACGCTCCGTAGAAAGACATGTTGCTGTTGCAAAAGTAACACTTTTTGCTAAATGAATTAATACGCTTTGAGAAGTAGTAGCTAATGCTATGAAAAATCTAACGGTGATAAAATAATCGACTTCCACCATGAAGACAAAGTAGCGAGGTGAGCAAATGAAACACATTAAGAGTTTGCTTTTCTCTAATTTATAGCACATACCTTAAATAAATATTTGAAACATGAGGCCTTAATTTACAAAGACCAGCATTTTCGTGACCACCTCGCATGCAAGCTCGGACATAAGCCTCCCCAGTTTACAACCACAAGAGAGTAAGCGATAGACGAATAACTTACAATATATAAATTCTAATAAACAATGGTTCACTGAAACATGTCATATTTTGTTACAGATCCGAAAATTATCATTTAGTAATTAAGAAGTGCTTGAAATGTTAAACATCTGTTTTCAAACATATTTTTTTTTTCGCAATATTTCGAATATTAAATACTTAAGCCAATCAAATCAAAGAGATATTCCTTTGATTATATCGGCTTAATCATTGTGGAGAACTTGAACATGAAAGTTACAATACAATACAATACAAAAACCCTTTATTGTACACCACAAAACAAAAGGAAATACAGTAGAAAGAAAAACATATAAATACAATATTATTTACTTATACTAGTAAATGTGTCATTAAATGTGTTCGTGCTATTTTTTGTTACATGTCGGCAATAATATTTTTCTTATTTACCACTACAGTAATATTTACTCGCTCGATATCAAACACAAACCTAACACAAGTGTATGCTTGCGTGCAGTGTTCCTGATATGGGACACGTACTTCTATGTATGTGGGGTTATAATCAAATCTATGGCAACATGAATTCAACTCGAAGCTATGGCATTGAGCCACACAAGATCTGTGCGATGATAAGCTTAAAACTAACTTGGCATGGTTTGAATTTGATATAAAATACGATATGAAATATTCCCGTTTGCTTATCGGGAAATTTGTATGTTATATACATGACTGTTCTTTATTTCCTATTAAATAAATATTCTATCGTTATCTACAATTTTGTTTATAATCTAACATTACCTACTACATTAACATACGAGGGTGTAATTGTTTTCTAACACATGTAAGATCTGATTGAATTCACGAAAGTATCTTGAATGAATACATGTGATTAATAAGACAATTCTTATCTTATCTCAGGTAAGACTTAGCGACAACGCGATATTAATCACATTATTATAGCATGAACTGCACCTGATCATTATATTGAGAAACGCCTCATAGATAACTGAGATGATGATGATGATGGAGATGATTATGGTGATGATGATGAGGAGGATGACGAGGCTTTGTTTGTGTAACCACAATAATCTCACTTGGTGTGGTGTATGTACCAATACGGTGGCATTTATGACATAAAGCAGGGCAATGAATACTTGAAATTGATAACTCAAAAAATTCAGTAACTCGATAGAGACTAGTATCTTTCCCGCTACCTCGCTGCCATCGGCGTGAGCTCATTAAGAAGCACTCCGGATAGGTTCGAAACTAGTCGGGCTATTTTCAAAAAACTATACATAAATGAAGTCAGTATATAATTTAATCATAATAAATGACACTAAAATTTTGCACATTTTATGTAAATTTTACACAATTTACGTAAATATTAAATAAATTAAAAATTGTAAAACTATTATTACATTACGAAAAACAATCAGAATCAGTAAAACAACATGTAAAAACTAATAACTCACCAATGAAACTGCTGTTTTAAGTGCCGCAACCAAAGTATCGAATATTTGACTATTTCAAACCAAATCCTAACTCGATAAGAGATGGCTCTCACACATGTAAAAATAAATTTCACGATGCTCCCAAGCAACCCGTCGCGCGCCACTGAACAAGCTGTGCATTTCTAACCATTGTGGGTATTTTTAACCTACCCCCTCGTAAGCCGTCTGCTGACTCAGGCATTGGTGCAACCGCAAACGGTTAAATAAGTTTTAACTATTTAATTTAGCTTCGAAATGGAAAAAAGTTAACCAAAAGGTAAAAAATAAAATTTGAAATAGCATTTTTTAATTAATTAATTTATTTATTTATTCTTTATTGTAACACTTAAAACTAGGTGATTGAACAAAAGGCGGACTTAATGCCTAGTGGCATTCTCTACCAGACAACCTTTCCGATTACAAAAAAATTAAATACCTGACATGAATAATTTTAACCTTGATTTTAGTTTCTAACATCCCACCTATAATTCCTGAAGAGGTAGGCAGAGGAGTGTAGTTCACTCCTACATGTAACCAGTTATGTTTACCTCTACGGAATAGGGGATGAGCCTAATGCCATACACCGGGCATAAATCCAGACCCGGTACAGGTCGGTACCTGACCCGGGATTTGAACCCAGGACCTCTGGAACGGCGGACGCGCTCGCGACCACTCGACCAACGAGAGCAGATAATGTCGACATTTTAGTTCCTGGCTGTAAATAAAACTAGATAAAATAAAATCATATTTAGTCATAAAAATTTTCCAAATTTAGAGACAGATATTTAAAATAATATAATGGGAATTAAACAAAAACGACTAAATATTAGTGTAGCAAAGCGTGATAAGCAACATCAAATTACTAATTTACATTAAAAACGAATTCAGTTCATGCATATTTAGCAAATACCCTCAATTCATAAGATTTTATACTTTTAATACAATGAACAATATATTAAGTACTATTTCATTTATGCCACTAATGTAGTAGGTATTCGGAAAACAAACTAGGTCCTCATTATCATTTGAGGACAGTGGAAATTACCAAAAGCTTAAAAAAGTCTAGGTACCTAATTTCTATCCTACGACACAGTTTTTTTGAGTCGCATTCGGAATATCTATAAAACATTATTAAACTAACATGCTGTTAGATATATAATTGACTATAAAACTAAAATGTCCAATGTAAAATAAAGCGTAATTTCAAATCGCAAGGTCGCATTTTGCTCGGTCCTTGTAAGCGACGCTATTCTCTGTGCTACAACGGGTCCTATATTTAAATACTGACATCCTATTCTTCGTCCGGAAACAGAGTGCATTCTATGTATTTTTTAAACTCTAATGTTCCTAGCTGATCGGTGGGATCAAATTTAACGATCGTTTGATGTTTTTAAAGACTTATCGAGATCAAATGAAAGACGGGTAATGCTAGTCAATTATTGAAGGTAACATTTAAATTTAATGGTCCGAGTTGATTATGGGTTTTTTCCAGATCCTTTTCGATAAACAGGAAATGTGTGTGTGAACTGTGTGTGTTGTTTTTGTAGAGCTATATGGTCGTAAATAATACAGATCATTTAAGAGTCAAACAATAAAATATCTTAGGAATTTGTACATGACATGCAGCTTATAATTCAACCTTCAATTCCGGCTGTTATAATGTTATGCGCACTTCCATTAAAAAAGTATGCGTTTTTAAAATTACACATCACTTGCTGTAATGGTGAACTAAATAATCGTATGGCAGCCCGCAATTCTTAGTCTCAATTGCCTCTTCGCTAACTAGGGCGTGTGAAATTTGCCATCCTGATTTTGGCCAGCATTTCAGATTGTGATCAAAAGGGTTAAAGATGATGACGATTTATAGCCAAATATTGTGTTTGATATATGATTCATACTTCATCTGCACCAGCCTCTTTGCCGTGTGTGCCTTTAACACACAAACAACCAAACCCGGCAAAAATAAGTGGATTTTGTGATTGAAACATTTGACCAGGCAAGAAGTCGAACCGTGTACCCTAAGCGCGGCAGATCGACACAGTGACTGTTATACCAATAATAATAAAACTCTGCTATATAAAACTCTAATGATAATTATTTAATGGAGGACAGCGAACGAGATATCTATATATAAAGTGATACTCGTATATATATACATGATACACACATAGATAAACATGTTGTGTTATAAATTCTCTCACGTGTTCATACTCTCAATTTTATTACCGTCAAGTTAACGGTCTGAACCACCGTCACGGTTGTGTTTGACAACGCACAGGAGAAAGATAAGCGAATTCATTCATTGAGCGATAAGATAATTCGCTAAAGGTTTTACAATGGGAACCAAACGGTTAAATATTGTAATACCCTGTCTATAAAGGCGTTTATAATTATACATTGTTGTATACCAGTGACCAAATCCAAAGATGGTGCTTTTTTCAATTTCAATTTCAGAGTAATGTTTTTATCCTATTCCTTTTGTACGCGAAAGTAAAACTACAAATCACTAAAACACATATTATTGGCACTTCTATTACATGGACGTAGATGTTTTTTCTTGTTTTGTTTTTTTTCTTGTTTTTTGATGTTTTGAAATAATATTCTTTTATAACATTCACCTGTACCCAAATCAAGTAGTACTCGTCGAATATAAGACAAATTAAATTTTCCACCGATCGTCAGCTAAGATTATTTCATCAACTGCTTTAATTGCGTCCACTAATTAATTGATGGCCAGTTGCTTATCAGAACGTAAGACGAACCGAGTTGAAACCGATCTTCCCACTGATGCGACATTTTGTTGTTTATTCAACCGTATAATTGTGTAGTCTAATAAAATCATCGTTTTCAATTTCGACATTATTCAAATACGATTTCGATATTAAATATCGTATTTACTCTCCGTTCAACTGATGGTCACGGTTGTTTATTTTATATTTAGCTATAGGCTCGCGTTTAACTGCTATCCCACCTGATGGAAAACGGGATGCAGCCTAGGATATAGCATGCTTGCCTAGAAAGTACCTATTCATTCATGTTTTCAATAATTCCATGTTTTATGAATCGGGACAAATAGGATTTGTGGGAAAATTGTTTTGTCAGGATAAAATAAGTGAAAGGCATTTATTACCTAC
>DWEG01000439.1:0-11164 GCA_018245845.1 Apyrrothrix hygieia | reverse complement strand
TTTTTATTCTCTAAGTCAATATTAACCTCAGACTAAAAGTTTTGTAGGGTGCCTAATACTTTTGCTCGTGGCTGTAGTTTAAATATCCAAGTACTAGATGTCCTATTTTATCAATTACCCCATAAATGTAATCGTTCTTATTTAATTCATAACCAGATGAATCGTACATTTAGAGATATGTACTTACTTATATTAATATGTATCTGCATATGTGTTGTAAAAACACTTTTGTTACAGGAACTACGATACTCTTTTAAAAATATGTTTTCGTAAGTAGTTAAGTTTGTACCATATTTTTTTGTTTAAGGAGGCAAGTTTAATGTAGAATACCTATTGTAGGTGGAGTTAAAGGCCAAAACAGTATTTTCCTACCTTCAATCCCCATGCATTGGGGAATATTGGACATCCCAAGTCGGGGCAAATTTGTTGCAGGACCTGTAGCTTCTCAGACCCAGAGCAATGATCGTGGTTATCCAAGAGAGAAGCCGGCAACACCGTTTGAAGGAGAAGAAACACCACGTGATAACTCATTTAATGTCTTACCGTGGCGGTATAGCCATTACATGACGGGTATAAGATTAGTTACTCATTAGCATGACTGGAGTGGTCGGGAAAAACGGTTCTTTCAAAAATTTTAAAAAGCCTTGCTTCTTTACCTTTTTATTGTTGCTACATTTGAAGTGCAAGGAATGTCCAAATATTCGTCGTACTTAATATTAATTCTTGAACAACTTTTGGCAACCATAAGGAGATCAAGCAAACGGTGATTTTTCCGTTTACCTGTGCTGCAAAACGGCTTTATAACGACAAAATTATGGCGAGCCCCTTCCAATGTTGCAGCATCGTGTGTAGGTAATATTAAAATATAACGATACTAAATTTATCGCTAAAAAAATATTTTTCATATTAAACCCATGTAAATGATAACTATTTCATACTATTCAAATGTAGAAACGACTTGGTGAATGTTGACCTAATCCAAGAGAATTGGCTTTTGGACTAAACTAATTGAAACCCTACTCGTTGGTGAAAGATAAGTACTTGCTTAGGTAGTGACATCTGAAATTTATTGCTGGAAGTTACCCAATGATTATATTAACAGATAATGTACGATATTTCGAGACCATGTATGATTTACAACCGTGTCTACACGAAGACCGCTTTGTCAGTTAAACGATTTGATATTACCTTTCCTGATGTTAGGCTAGAAGTGGGGACTATTAACCAAGAATAATTTAATACTAAACAAAGTTCGGTACCTATGTGACCCCGCGACATTATCATCCATGTTAAAATATGTAATGTACGACCACCATTTATGTTCTCTATTTATTGCTTCAAATCAATTTACTATTTCTAATTAAGACACAGTTTACAAATGGCTTTTCTTTTAAAGTATTTTAGTACAACAGTAATGGTTGGTTGGTTTAGTAAAATTTAAAATATAGTGAAGATATGTTCACCATTAAGAAGGCGCGAATTTAAATATGAAGGCAAGGCAATATCAGAAAATGAGGGATGAAGTAACAATCAAACATATTTTAATTTTCCTACACATTACACCTAGACGAAGTAGGAAATTAAATTAGTCATTCGCGGGATCGTTACCAATCGCATCCATATTTTAGAACGGAAATTCTTTAACTTCAAAAATGGTACGATGTTTTTATTCTTAAAATATACAACTTACCATTTTCTTACAACAATCTTAATAAGAAACTACTATATCATATGATAAAAATCTTCTTGATCGAAATAGGTAGGTATGTACATAGATATGCCTTAAAACGAAAACCCGAAAAGTACTTACACTCTTTTATATTCACAGAAATAAACATCCCGCTCCTGCCACCGTCACCGTATAAGGTGGACTCGCCGGACCCTGAGTCGCTGTGGCCCGACGGGCTCTTTCTCCCGCCAAATAATTTGCCGCGCTTTGAAGCTCAGCGACGAACCGATTCCCACAATACTGCGGGTAGTGTTTGTTTTAATGTAATGAAAGTTTACCTATTACTACATTCAGTTTCATATGACGACATATTCACACGATATTCACTTTTCAGAAGACTTTGCAAATGAAGTCACTTATGCCAGAAATCATACAATAACATGCTATTATTAAAAATTATTTAACTATAAAAAAAACTTCATCTAAAATGCCCTTGTGAGGCATAGTTTAGTCATTACACCACTTAATTATAAGGCTAAGCCTCTGTGAGATATTTGCCAGCCCTTTGATTCCCAGAGACCAGAACAAGCTTGGTCAGTTTTTATATAAAGGTTTCTTTAATAATGGTAAAACCATTATCACTTACACCTTAATGTTTTTTAAAGTTAAGAATAACTTCCAATCACTTCAAATTAGCCACATTCAATAGTGATTATCGTTAGCTGCTCAAAAAATTTTTGACATATGAAACAGACCGCAATAAATAATTAAATCGATACTCTCCTTACATACATTTCGATAGTGTACTAATTTGATATTGATAATATAAATATTATGCCTGCCTCGTTGGTCGTGTTGGTTGCAAGTGCGGTTGCCGATCGATATGTCTTGGGTTCAAATCCCGGATCGAGTACTATTTAATTGTTCTGAAAATTAGAAATTCTAGTAGTGCCTCCGAGTCTGGATTTGTGCCCGGTGTATTGCAATACACGTAAACGTAACTGGTGAAACGTGGAAGTGTACTACTCCTCTGCCTACCTCTTCGGGGATTACAAGCGTGATTTTACGTCTTTAACTATTATAGTTTCATAACACTATCAAAATTTTTTATATTGGGTAGTCTCTTAGCATTAACGAATTCATTTGAAAATACGGTGATATTCATAATTGTGCTCATCATATTCCAGTTTTTTTTATTATGCTACATAGATGAGAGTAGCATATTCTCAATATCCATGAAGTATTTATTTTACACAAATAGATCTCAGCAAACGTGAAGCAACAATTTTTGAAGAAATTATAAACATCTTATATTGTCTATTATTATTTTTACAGGATTTGATCTTTTAGACCCCTACTTGCTTCAAGGTTCGGAAGCAATAGCAGCGGTGCGAAAAGCAAGCCTACACGGACATTTATTCTTCCACGATATCCCCCATATCAAATCGTTACTTGAAAATCAAGAGCTCAGGACTAATAACAAATTGAAACCTCATCGTATCGGAAGTATACGCCATACTTGGCCCTACAATCGTCCATAGCTTACTAGATATGAAAAAGTAAAAACACAAAACACAAAGTGAACAGATATATTTGTATACAATGTGTAAAATTAGATATACATACATTTAGTTGTTGTAAAAAAATCAACTATTGTAATATATTTTGTATTTTGAAAGTAAAATATACCACAGAATTTCCTTTATTTAATCATGACATCATGTTTTACTACATTACTAAAGTAGGCCATATCTGGGCACTACACATTAGATCTAGTTGTGATGTTGGTCCTAATTTTCAATAGATAATGTACAGTATAAAAACTTGTCAAACAGTATAAAAACATGTTACCAGCTAGAAATTACACTAATGATCAATAGTTATATTTTACATACAGTTTTAAATACTCTATTTTCATATAAACATTGGCAGTGTTTTGGAAACATAAATGTTACATATAAAAAGTAACATTATCTTTTAAGAAATATGATAATCCTTAATAAAAAATTTTTTTTAATATAACAATATGATAGTCATGGACGGAATTTGCTATCACATTATATAATGTTCCTATAATATAATCTATAATTACAATTATTGCCATATGGATAATTGCACGATGGTAAAATTAATGTAATACAATGAATGTTTCTAATTTTCCAAGAAAATCAATGATTTACATAAAGAGTATTTAATCAGGATGAGATTCATCTTATGGGAAGAACATTACAACACCATTGATTTCTTATAATATCAACAGTTAATCCAATAAAACGGAATATCAATTTCCAAATTTATTTTTGTGTAACAAGGGTACATTAAGAAGTACATTATGACATATTCACATAGTAAAACCATGTTTGGCACAGTTTTTATATCAACACAGTATAATATAGATTTACAATAAAATAGGAAATGAATAAAAATATAAATTGAAAGTATCACAATAAAAGTACAACCAGTACAACCTTAGGAATACCAAATTAATATTGCCAGAAAACATTCCAAATTGACACCATGACTATAACTAGGGTTACTGAAGTGAATGTTGTGATTCTGTTAGCAGAATTACACAGATCTCCATTACAAAAACACATATAAACTTTCTTATGGTTCCACATTGTGTATGCACATCTTTCTTCATCATCACTAGGAGACCTTTGCAAGCACATTCTTTGGGTCGCTGCACCGTAGTCTGAAAATAATGACAAGCGGTACTGGTAAGATTATCAAGAATATTATCAAATGTAACATCATTCCTGTAATCACCAAAGAGGTAAGGAGAGGAGTGTAGCACTCTCCCATGTTTCATCAGTTGTTTCAAGTCCGACTATGGAATAGGGTGAGGTATAAAATTATTAAAAACCTACATTATCTTCAATCATCATAATTATGTATATTTAAAATAAAATGTATATATAAGCACTCTATCATCATACACAAAAGATGTTATTAAAGTACAGATTATATCTGACTATTTTATACTGCAAATAATTTTTTTCTAGACCTTTTATTTTGTATCTAATGAGATAAACTGGGGCTGAAAGTTTTATGCAACATAACTATTATGTCTTGCAAACCAACAAAAAAACATTTAAATATATCCAACACAGCAACATATGTACCATTGCTTTAATGTATAACAAGATAACAGATAATATTTGTTTCAATACTTGAAGTTTTCTCCGGGTTGGCTATTTGGCCTGTTGGCACTGTGGTTAGCGAACCTGACTGCTGCGCCCGGGGTCATGGGTTCCATTCCTACCCAGAGTAAATATTTGTGTAAGCAGCACAAATATTTGTTCTGTGTCTGGGTGTAAAAAATATCTATATAAGTATATATTTCTATGTATATATGTAGTTTAACAGCCGTCCGGTTACCATAACACAAGCTCTCTTGATGCTTACTTTGGGATCAGATGGCGGTGTGTGGAGATGTCCCAAGATATTATATTATTAACATAATATAAAACATACCATCGGTTCTGAATGCTCCAGTTGTACCTTCAATCATTTTGCCACACCATCCTGAGGGACATGCCACCACATGGATACCAATTTCAGCTTCTGGTTCAGTCACATTAAACGGAAATGGATCACCACACGAACCAAGCTCACCTCTTGACCTGCATCTGATACACCTCTTTTGTAAACCTAAAATACACAACATCACACCTGTAATCCCCGAAGAGGCAGGCAAAAGAGTTTAGTACACTCCCATGTCTCGCCAGTTATATTTACGTCCCAATATGGAATTTGTGGTCAACCTATTGCCATACAACAGGCACAAATCAAGACTCCGAGCCACTACTAGAAATTCTAATTTATGAAAAATCCAATAGTACTAGATCCGGGATTTGAACCCAGGACCTCATGAACGGCTGTCGCGCTTGTAGGCAACATGACTTATGAGGCAGTCAAGCAGTGAACTTAAATAAATAGAATAAACTTATAAAAAGATAAAAATATCTGATAGTGGTAACCCAGGGGTACAAAATTCAATCAACTCTGAGATATCCTAAAACAAGACCAGATCATAATATCTTCCTTTTATGGATAGACAATATGTGAGATAGGTGAAAAAGTTACCAGGACTACAGTAATTGGAAAACTTTAGTCTCTGCCTATTCATATCGGAAATAGACATTGCATTTTTTTAAACTCAAATTCAGAAACTATTAGGTAAAAGAAGGAAGTATTCCAGGTTTATATTCCAAGAACTCTTTATATGAACCAGCTTTTTGACTTAGAAATAAATCTATAAAAAATTACTTTCCATAAAATTATTATCTCAGTGGACATCAAGTTAAATGCTTAGACATACAGCTAGAGATATCTTTCACTGAACTATTAAAAGCCCAGGTAGTAATTTATGAAAATATCTATAATTAATTTTTATGCCACATGACTATGATCCATCCACCATTTCTTTTTATATGATATTAGGTGTCAAACATTTTAATTGATTGATATACATGTTCCCTTTTTCAAATAGCTTATATTATTAATTTCATTAAACTAGTATTATTTTTGTGAAAGAAGGCTTCTATTCACAGCATTTTAAGGGTAAATAAAACTTACCTGTCAATTCATAAAACTTGTTATAGGCCCACAACAGTAAAAGAAGTTTTGAATTGCTACATCATTAATTGTTCCATAATTGACAATTGGTTCACAATTGACTCAGTTATCTCAAACTATTTTATTAATGACATGCTGGGATTAAACTACAGCATTAACATGGCTTATAATAGAGGATCACTTCCCATGAAGGACGTGCTTACAAATGCTATGCATTTGTATAAAAAAAAATATTAGTCATATATCAGCTTGAGGTTATAAAACTAGGTGTTAGGAAAATTATGTGTACAATTAATAAGGGATCTGTGTGATGAAATATGAAAAACTGCACATTCCTAACTTTAAAAAACGAGGCAAAGTTGGCATTAAAAAAAATGGTGTATCAATATAACTGATTGACATCACTATGTATTGCATAATACTTTAAAATAATGAAGATTAACAAAAGTTTCATGGATTAATTAATAAAGGCACAAAATTTAATTGAAAACTTTAAGATAATTTAAGTACGAACAATATTGAGTATATAAATTGATGTTACAATGAATTATTTAAATACATCTCAGTCAAGTATCGTTGAACTAATGACACATTTCAAATTTGCATGAAAATATAATGTGAACGAACACTGCCATAACTCTCACTTTACCTTGAGAATCCTCATGTTAAACAATATGGAATGAAAACTTACTATTTACTCCATTCAACACAAGCACACTAACCAATAAACACATAAAAATAGGGTTGCAATACATCTTTCGGTGCTTACATTCAAATTAACACCTATATATTTTCTTAAAAATCAACTTCTAAAAGTTTTCATATTGTTTAAATTTCTTTACGAAGTTTTGACGTAGTGACGAATGTTTCAACACAAAGTCATATATCCTTAACGTTCAAGTGTCAACTCAAAACGAAGCAAAAGTAAGCAATATATAGTGCTTACGATTCTTAAAACGGCGATTAATAATGACTCCATTCAATAATAACTATTACAATAGATAAGAATTTTAATAACGGTAATACCTGTGTAAGATTGATAAATTACATATTTATTATATTTAATGGAAAGTTGAACTGCTAAACTTTTCACTTTTATGAATAAACATTTAAAATGTTCATCAATAGTTTAATAAAATCGTATTCTTTCTTCATATTTTATGTTTATTGTTACATAGTAGACAAAGAGTTACAGACCTTACAGAGTTTTGACCTTACAGTTTCGATAATGTAATTTGAGTATAAAAGGGTCAGAGTTTGATGTTTTTTTATAATTCACGTACACCTTACAAAAATAGCTTGTGTTAATGGTTGACAATAGATGTATTCGCCAAATTACTCCTAAACCAACACAGTTTAGATATTTCGAATTATTATAAAATTTGAAATGCGTGTAATGTTGTTAAATGGTGTTTTGTTCTTTAGATCTGCGACTTATAAAATAATATTTATATCAAAAAGACAAAGCCGTATTAAAAAAAATGTGTTTTATTTATTTAATCAACTTGCATTAAAAAACTAAATAGTGAAGTACGTGTTGCAATAATATTAATAAAATATCATCTAGACCGAGAATGCCGAAAATGTGTAATCACTGAAGTAAAAAAAAAATCTATTTCATTACTTCCAAATAACATTAATTCTGTTTATAAACTGAGAAATCCTCTTAAAATAAAGCTTGACTTATTTTAGTACTTATTAGTTTCATGTTTATATAAATTAATTATTTTCTCAAATAGTTACAGATTTAGTACATTACAAGATATACACGTATATTCATATATAAATAAAATAATAATTGGTTATATAAAGGTAATAATAATTATTAAATATCATGTAATATTTAATAATATCTGTATTAATGTTTCATAAATACTTTTAGTTCCGTAGAAATTATTGCCTAAATTGAGATTATTTTAAATTTAATGAAAAGATCCATAGTCTAGAGAATGAAGTAACACAGACAAATTTTAACAATGTCATCTGGCTGCCTTGGAGGTTGGCGCTCTCATCTTCAAATTCAATCAAATTTATAACATCAACATGGCGGCTAAATGGGAAAGTAAGTTTGTTTATATTTTTATTACAATATTTTGTTCCATTGACAGCCAGTAATTTTGGGCTAATTATATCCCAAGAATTTAATTTTAAAATGAAATCCTTTTGTACGAGCCGTCAAATCTCTTATACTTTCGAATGCAAAGTTCCTTTCATTTTTCAAAATTTGAAAAAATTTAAATTTGTATACGAATTGTCAGAAAATTATAATTCTTAGGCACTTGCGAAATAACACCTGTCCTTATAACTTCATTAGTTTATTTAATCATAATATTATCACACGTTTACTTTGTTTTATATTGACGTATATTTTTTCTTTAGGCGATCAAAATGAGGAAAGTCATTCAACCAAAATACAGTGCAAAATCAAAGCTGAACCGATGGACATGGATTTACCAGAAGAAGAAGACAACCCACTGGCTTTTGGACCCGCAGCACTTGGGTTACATAGAGTAGGTACCAAGTTGCCGCCAAAACCTGCGCCTAGTGAACCTCTGCAAAAATTAAATGCTAGAGGAATGCCTGCACGAATACGAAAGAAAAATAGATTTATTTTCGTCGATGATTTCGTTAATACGTCGCCACCACGACATTCGCCTAGAAGAACTCCTAAAATATTATTGAAAACACCAAGTAAACAGTCTAGTGGAAAAAAACAGAAGAGCCCAACAAAAACTCCGAGAAGTAGTGACAAGCTCGAAGAAAAATCCGGCACAGCAGGATGTCAGTCACCTGACCGTAAAAGTGGTCAGAGAATTGGTATGAGATTGAGGAACCTATTAAAACTTCCTAAAGCCCACAAATGGGTATGCTTTGAATATTTTTATAGCAACATAGACAAGGCTCTCTTTGATGGTGAAAATGATTTTATGATTTGTCTAAAGGAATCATTTCCACAGTTAACTAATCACAAATTAACACAAGTACAATGGGCTAAAATAAGAAGAATGATGGGAAAACCTCGCCGTTGCTCACAGGCATTCTTTGCTGAAGAACGAAAAGAGCTGGAAAGGAAGCGGAAACTGATACGATATGTTCAACAACGTAAAACTGCGGACATTTGTATTAAAGATTTGCCAAATGAAATACCCATGCAGTTAGTTGTGGGTTCAAAAGTTACAGCAAGGTTACGAAAGCCGCAAGATGGTTTGTTCACTGGGGTTATTGATGCTGTAGATACTTCTAACAATACATACAGGATAACATTTGAAAGACCAAAGTTAGGTACACATTCTGTTCCAGATTATGAAGTTCTGTCTAATGAACCACCGGATACCATATGCTTGTCAAGTATAACACAAATATTTAGGCCAAAGTATTGCATGCAAGAAATATTTGATATGTACCAACCTATATTACCTAAGAGCAAAAGCCAAGGTGACCCTATGATTGGATGTAACGATATTTCAAAGGATTTGGATATAAATATTGGAAGTTTTCCTTTTTCACTTTTGGAGCTAATTGTTAAATTGACTAAAGTGTTACATGTAAAAAGATTGAAAATAAACAGGTTGAAGGAATTTAATTATGAAGCTGTGAAAAGAAAATCATCAGGACAAAAGTTACCTGAAGATTTTGAGAGGAAATATGCTGCAGTTGTCATTGATCTTGAAAGAATTAATGTTGACCTTCAAGAGTATATAAATGAAATACAAATGTATTGCCAACAGATTGCACCGGGCCCTAGCTTAGCTGCAATGCTAGCTCCTTCACACTTGAGGGAAAAGTGTCACGAAGAAGCCTCATTATTAGTGGAAAGAAACAATAATGGCTTGGTGAAGGATTCTAATGTCATAGAGTTAATTACAGATTTAACTGCTTTAATGTTACAAGTAAAAAGCTTGTCAGATTCAGATCAAAATGCTTATGAGCTCAGTGTTTTGCAAGGTACTATGGATCAAATAAAGTTGAAATTAGATCCGCCATACCAGAGGTTGTTCCAAACGAATGTTGAACTTCATATGCGGAGAATACAAATGGGATTAGGCCAAATGACTTCAACCACATATGTTGCTAGGGAATTAGGGGCATAGGATTGTAACTTGTGTACATAAATTATCAGATTATTTCTTGTTATTGCTTGATGAATTTATATAAATTATAATTTATATCTTTTTATAAAAAACCTAGTTTTACAATTTTTGTAAAGAAAAAATGTATGATTTAGTCAAAAGTTATGTAGAATTTTATTTGAGATTCTAAACAAATATTGCAATATTTTAATAGAAATACAGATTTATCCAATTTTATCAATATAATGCTATAACACTGATACTCTAGTGCCATTCTCATGTTTTTTTTATTATATCACACTGGTGTAAAGTACATTGCACATACAATACATAAAATAAATGATAATTCTCAATATATTCAATCTTTTTGTGATGTCAGATCTATTTTATACAATTTGCCTTTTAAATAACAGCACTAGAAATAACATTACAAACACTCAACCAACTGCCTCATTGGTCGAATGGTTGCAAGCGTGACTGCCGATCGACAGATCCAGGATTCAAATCTAGGATCTGGTACTATTCGATTTTTCTAACTTAGAATTTCTAGTAGTGGCTAATCCATGGTGGGATGTAAACGTAAGTGTTAAAATGTGCGAGTGCATAGTGCACTGCTCTGCCTATCTCTTCGGGGATTATAGGCGTTACCTTACGTAAAAATAACATAATAGGTTGGGGAGAAAGTATTTTCGCATTTTATGTATGAACTTGTAATAAAATCTCAGACTATACCATTTCCATCCGGCCGGTTTTGGTATCATTAAATGGTTTAAATTTTAAAGAAGATAATTTCAAATTCAAATTTGGAAAATGTGTGATTTTCATTTGTTTTGCTTACTGCCAA
>DWEG01000438.1:0-11176 GCA_018245845.1 Apyrrothrix hygieia | reverse complement strand
AGCAATCAGGTACATTTTACTTCAACGACCCTTTAAAATTTAAATACCATTCAGCATGATTTAGTTTCACAATTAGACAAGGCTCTCGCGATAAAATACTTTACGGAAAGAAAACCAGTTGATTTTACACATCTTTGATAATAAAATAACGATCGTACGCTAGATGCGATCGTTTTAAACCATTTAAAATCTCATAGCGTTTACGTCGATAATTGGTATTCGACCGGATTTGCAGCTTTCTATCAGTGGGATAAAAATAGCATAAGTTTAGCTTTAAAAGCACATCAGAAAATAATCCAATGTGTGAGTGCATATATGCGTAGGATTATTAAAACCTTTAGTAAACAACTGTAACTACTTCGCAGCTTTTAAATTCGCCGTACTGGTCAGGCCTGCAGAGCCAGTCCAGCGGCGTCTGCCTCTAACTGCCTATGTTTGCACTGCTCTAAGATGATTTGAATAACGTGCTAGACAACCGTGACCCAATGACGTATTCCAAGTTTAGTACTTAGACGAAACTATTTGTGGATAAATATACGTGTTGTTGGATATGATGTGCTCGCCAAGGAGCACTACCTAACGCCGAGTTGCTTATAAAAAGTACGTATAGGCCGTAGCTGAAAATTTCTATATAAGTATATATTTATATGTATATATGTATGTAGTTTATCAGTCATCCGGTTACTGTAACATAAGCTCTCTTGTTAGTTGATCCTTAGTTTGGGATTAGATGGCCCTGTGTGGAAATGTTATATTATTAATATTCTGAAAGGTAGCCGGTGTCCAACAGTGTAATGATAAAAGCTGGTCATGATGATGATGACCGATTTTTAATCAAACTAATTTTGTGGTAACAAATGTACATTTTTTAATCAATATTGCGAATCGACTAAACTGCGGAAACTATCATTAATTTACAAAGGATAAAATGTTACGTGATATTTTTGACGTCTTGAGGCACCATCGCGATCAGGTTGAGGCTCATGTTGACGCGTAGCATGTACACCACCCAGCAGCTCGTGAACAGCATCATCCAGAGGTTGAACCTCACAGGGATTACATCTGGAATCAACGTGATATGTGTGCCGGTGAAATAAAACTTTACGTAAAACATCACTTATCTCTTGCTTGGCCGCGTCACTGGAAAACATTTTCAAAATAAAAAAATAAGCAAAACTATATTTGTATTATCTTGCGTTGAAGTCTTTCCACAAAACGTTAATGTTCATAATGCACCGGAGAACAATTTAGTAACCCGCATGTACCCGAACTGTTTCTAACAATTAACATGACACTCGCAGTAGAGGCTCGATCATTTCCTTTTACTTTCATTATCTAATTTAATCACTTAAATGTTACTGAAGCTACATTTTAGTTATAATTCTCACCCGATAAATATATTTCAAATAAACTACACTCCCCGTAGCGGTAGGCAGAGGCAATATTTCTACCGTAAAAAATGACATATTTAACCGGCATATAGTATCGACACTATCGATAGTCTGATGTAAGGCAATAGTATTGTTATACAAAAATAGTATCAATAGTATCGAAAGTATTAGCTTCAATAGTATCAATGATATTGATCGTATCGATACTATCGAATACCGATATACGTTTAGGAGGAATAATATCGATAGTATTAATAGTATCAATAACTCACACTATCGATAGTTTAATAAACTGCGATAGTATTGCCTTCCAATAACCAATTACATAGCAAGGAAATATCTCATAGAAATAGTAGTATATCAAAAATTTACACCGGGCAACACTTGGTTCTGTAAAATTTAAATTTTCCGTTGTAGTTTTCTTTTTATTAATGAATTGAGAGCAAGTTAACATTGTTGGTACTTTTTAAAAGTTGCGTTTGTGAGTGTCATTGTAGGTACTTTATAGAAGGTGTGTTTAATACGTTGGTGAAGTTAAAATGGAGAAAAGAAAATCTGCGATGTGGACACATTTTCGAAAAGCAGGTGAAAGGCGAGTAATATGTAAAATTTGTAATCGAGACTTTAAATACAGCAACAATACATCGAATTTGAAGGATCACATGAAACGAAAACATCCTGAACAGTTAATATCTCCATCACGTGATAGTAATGAAATGACAGTTGATTGCAGCCACAGTACTCAAGACCACAATAGATCAGATCGGTACAGTGTCAATTCTTCAAGAAAAAAAAATGCTTGACAATTTATTTGTTAAAATGGTAGCAATAGACATGAAACCGCTTCGTCTATCAGAGCGCAAAGGATTAAAAGAATTCGTAAGGGCATTAGATTCTCGTTATGAAATGCCGTCGAGAACTGTACTTAGTGATAAACTATTGCCCCGAATGTACAATAGAATGAAAGTTGAACTGATGGAACTTTTGACTAAAGTTCAAAATGTTGCCATCACTACCGACATGTGGACTTCTTCAAGCAACCAGGGTATATGCGCCATAACTTGTCATTTTATACTAGGCAATCAGCTTCGTTCAGCTTTATTGGCAGCAGTAGCAGTTGATGGTCACCACGATGCTGATAACTTATCATCGGTGAGTAATAATTTCTATATCCTAGAGATTACCCGTGGTCGAAATTCAACAAGTTATTAATTAATTTTCTTTGGTAATTATGCAGTTTGATTACTTATCCGATAAATGCCAGAATTATTATGTTTCGTTTGTGCCGCTTTTTTACGAACCTTCGTGTTTTCATGTTTCGATGGGTTACAGTAAATAATTAAATAATTGGCAAAATTTCGTTCAGGTCATTGCTGCTGTTTTAAATCAATGGAACCTAAAAGAAAAAGTAACGGCGACTGTAACAGATAATGCAGCTGTCATGTTAAAAGTCGCTGAAATTGTTAAGTTGCGTCATCTACCCTGCTTCGCTCATACATTGAACCTAGTATATAAAGATACGTGTAATGAGCCTGCGTTTGAAGAATTAATAGATAAATGCAAACATATAATAAAGTATTTTAAACATAGCACATTGGCGTCAGACCAATTAAAATCCGCTCAAAAAAGCCTAAATAAACAGGAACTGAAATTATTGCAAGAAGTAGAAACTAGATGGAACATTTTGTTTTATATGCTATAAAGATTGAGGAATGTAAGAGAAGAAGTAACACTAGTAATAAATCAAAATTCGAGAGCTCCTCCGAATTTGAGTGCTGAAGAATATTGAAGAATAGTGCTGAACATTGTTGAAACAAATAGAAAAATACTTGATCCTCTTGAGGCTTGTACGACTGCCATATCCGGAGAAACGTATCCTACCATATCTCTTATCATTCCGCTAATAAAAGGTTTATCGTTAGAAATTCCCAAACTTGAAAAAGAAAACCTGTCTGATTATTCGAATAATTTCATACTACTTATAAAGGAGTCTGTTAATAGGCGATTAAAACCGTACGAGAGTAGAACTCCTTGTATAATAGCAACAATGTTGAATCCTCATTTTAAAAAATTGGGATTTAAGACGGAATATGATTGTGAAAAGGCTATAGCTAGTGTCCAAAGAGAGTACTCCAGTTATTTAGCAAGAAAATCTTCTGCCTGTGCTAGTCCAGAAAATTCAACAATAAATAATTCAAATGCTGAAGAGGACAACACATCAGCAAAAAAGACAAAACTGGATAAGTTGCTTTAATTTTTGAATGCTCCACCACAGAGATCTAGTTCAACTGCTGATGCGATTGTGGATATCAGGCAGTACGTCGAAAAACCCATTATTCCAAAAACAGAGTTGCCTATAGAATACTGGAATTACAGTGAGAACAGTCTAAAAGAAATAGCCTTAAAATATCTTTGTATACCTGGAACGTCATCACCGGCGGAAAGAATATTTTCCAAAGCTGGTTTAATTATGACCGATCGTCGCACTCGTCTGATCAGTGAACATCTTAACGAGCTATTATTTATAAATCAAAACGCACCTTTTTTGAATAATTTTAATATTCTATTTTCTATGATTTAATATGAATACAAATTTAAATTTTTCTACGTTAATAACAAATAACTTCAAACAACATATTTGGGTAGGGTCCAGTTTTTTAAATCTTTGTTGATGTTTTTTAAATTGCCATGAACAAGATAAATATATGTTGATTTTATAATTATTTTTCATTCGTTGATTGTTTTGCTATTTAAATCTCTTTTGTTTTATGTGTTAGATCAATGCAACAAAAGCTGCAAATGTTTTGATTATCCTTATATTTATTTATATTTTTACTGATTAATAATATTTTGTTTGTGTTAGTAATAAATCACTGATTTAATCATTTCACTGATATTTTTATTACTTTCTCCTAATTCTGATTATTGACTTCGATGTTCGAACAAGCTTATAATTTCACACATAATCTGTCTCCTTTTGATTAATGGTACGTTTAACAACTCTTGCGCTACAAACACACCTAAACTCTCATTAAATTTGATTATATTATTATCTATAACTTTGTTATATTTTGGCGATTGGGTGCTAGCATTTTCCACATTTCGTTTTTTAGGTGCTTAATTTTTAGATTCCTTGGTATCTTCGATTTCAAAGTGATCTTTTTGATCATAATTCCAGCCTTGACCATGTTGTACCATATCATAAGGTAATTGGGACTATGTTTCACAGTCAGTTTCGAATATGACAAGAGATCTCATCTTAGCTAGAACAATGATTAAAGTGGTCAAAGGTTGTCTTCAATTTACGCCAATTGCAAAACTTTCAAATTATAGTCTTAGTGCCGATTTTTCAATCCTCAGTCATTTCATATAAAATTATGTTAAAACAATATTTTTGTGTCTCGGTTAATTAAAAAATAGTATAGTATTGAAAAATCAACCCTTAATAAATAAAGGAATCTAAATCAAATAAAAAAAATAGTCAGACAACTTACCCATCATTACCACCAATCAGCTACCAGTATTTATAGTAACAGTGACAATGTAAGGCACACTGAGTGAGAATGATTTAGCATTAGTACTACTTAATACAAGAGCTTTAATTGGGGAACGATACTGTCGGTGGATTTTAAGCTATCGATAATATAAATAGTTTTACATACTATCGATAGTATTGATACTATTTTCGATTTATTACAACGATACTATCGATAGTATCGATGTAATCGACAGTATTACATAAAAAAATCGACACTATCGACACTATTGATAACATTATCAAGTAATACTATCTATCTTATCGATACTATTGCTTCCCATCAATATTATTAGTTAATTTGTGATATTGATAGTATTGATAGTGTCGATAATATCAGTAGTATCGATAGTATCAATAGTACTATCGATATTGTTACTTGTTCTCAAGGTCATCTATCGATAGCGAAACTATCGATAGTTGGGCAACACTACTTCAGTCCGTTCCGCAAATAGTTAGTACAGCCGTATATAAACGTCATATATGTAGTTGTAACCTATCCATAAAACTGAGCAGTCGGCGTCACGCTTATTAACTATTACTTTAACTTAAAAATATAAGAATAATATATTATATATTATGTTTGTATATGTAGATACAGAAAACGAGATGTACTTGCCCGAGTAATACTTTACATTTTGTTTTGATATTAAAGTCATAATTATCCACTCCCTCAATCCATTTATAATTCAAAAAATCTACTCTCAGATTTAGGCGAGAATTATAATGATAAATTAAATATAAACCACAACCGCACATAGACACTTGAGTTGACAGATGAGGGGAGATGACAATTGCGGTAGCGAAATGTCGCAGAAAATTACAACAGTCGCTTTTCATTGGCTACGAGATAAACAGATTTTTATTTAGATTGTACAATGAGACAGACATCATTAAAAAGGTTCTGCAGGTACATGTAAATGTAAGAACCATCATCATCATCAACCGTTTAGTATTCCCACGGTCGGGCACGGGTCTCCTCTCACAACGAGGAGATTCACGTGTATAGTGTACAACGCTGGCTGAGTGCGACTTGGCAGATATCGGTGCTGTAGAAATCGATTTATTACTTATTACGTGAAGATGTCAGCACACGAGGAGGCATCTGTCACGAGCAGTTACTGTCTAACAACCAGCATAGAAACATACTTTGCGGTATACGAGTACAATGAGTAGAAATGCAATTGGGGTTGGTGCTAACTGATACGGACACTAGTACTGCACTAAGTACGTTGCCGATGCGCGGCTACTTGGCACCGGCGAGTGACTCTCTTGTAGTATACACTGTACACTGCTACTAACGAACGTAGCCCAGATCGTAACACGACTAAAACAATTCTGTTGGGCCAGATATATGTAGGTGTACTGATGGCACCGTCCCGGACGGACCTGGTCCGTGTTCCGTGACGACATCATCGTCATCGACGGGCTTGTGGTGCCACTGCTGGACACGGGTCTCCTCTCAGGATGAGAAGGGGTAAGCCGTAATCTATCACATCTGATAACGAGTTTTTACGACTCCATGTCCAATAGCATAGTGTAAAATATAATTACTTATAATGTAAAATAAAATAAAATAAATTAAACATGGCTTCATCCATGTCAAGATCCATCTATCCAAGATCCATCCACGTCAAGACTATAGCCTACCAGCATGAAAATTCATATTATTATTTATTATTGTTAATTAATATTGATAGGCTCCCGTCCTATTCCACTGGGGAACGTAAACGTAACAGGTGTAACGTGGAAGTGTACTACACTCCTCTGCCTACCTTTTCTGGGATTACAGGCGTGATTTTATAAATCTACCTATTACTGCAGTAACCGGATTTTCTGTTTTATAATTTTTATATTGTTGTCAAATAAGAAGCTCTTTTAATGTAATCTATTTGTTGCAATACAAATATTCGTCGTGTGTTCAAAGTGAAGGTTGCGCACATCTTTAGTCAATATCATATTATATTCAATTTTAAGAAGTTCTTATTATTTAAATCTGTCCTATGTATTTAATTGTTTAGTTAAGACTTCACTTAACACAGATATTTTTTGTGCTAAAAATTCTCAAACTAATGATTCTGTGACCGCAACCGTTCGTTATGTACTTATTGTCTTTTCAATTACCACAAAGCAAAAAATCATCCTCACAAAGTGTTTTGTGCGATATTCGCGGTCTTACTGGTGCTTTGATTTTCTCATCTACCTTATACTCGGTTTAATAATGCCTAGCTGGTCGTGTTGGTTGCAAGCGCGACTGCCGATCGAGAGGTCCAGGGTTCAAATCCCAGGTCGGGTCCTATCGGATTTTTCTAAAAATTAGAATTTCTAGTAGTGGCTCGGAGTCTGAACTTGTGCCTGGTGTATGGTAATAGACTCACCGCCTGTTCCATATTGGGACGTAATCGTAACTGGTGAAACATGGGAGTGTACTACACTCCTCTGCCTACCTCTTCGGAGATTACGTGCGTGATGTTACGTTATTACGTAATAATGCCTATAAAACATTTTATATGAGTTTTTAAAGACAAAATCGAAAGTAGGTAAGTTCCAAAGCCTTACCCTCATTAAATCATCACGGCAGGTCCCTTACGGGGTACGCAGAAAGCACCGAGTGGCAAATAGCTCTATTCTTACAGACCTGCTGTATTTCTTTTACATTTTCAGGTTACAAAACTTTAACACATGAAAATAATAATATGAATAGAAAGTTTAAATGACAATAGTTAATCGAATAAATGATGTCAGTGAATTGAGTGTAAAACAATAAGCGCACGTATCGGCCGCCGCAAGCCGCCGCAAGCCGCCGGTGCCAAGACGTCGGGTTACAGCGACGTTATGTCAACCGCCGACCGCGATGGATAGGTCGAGATAATCGTCACGTAGAGCACGTTACACACCGCCGCGTTGTTATGTGAACAGTTACACACGAGCCGAGGAAATCTTGAAAAATGGCACCGCGTATCATTTTGTGAACAATATCATGATCATATCAAGTCATTCCCGGCGTATTTTGTTTGTTTACGCTTACACATTTTACCCCCAAATTTTTTCAACGTTTTTCTCAACTCCTTACGAACTGCGTTATTCCAAAACTTTAGGTAGTGCTGATTTTAGTTTAATTTTCAAAAACTTGAGCCGCCTGTTTGGGCGTCATTTACATCCCTTACAACTTTGTTGGTATTACATGTCATGTATATACTCGTACACCTGATAATAAAACAGTTTAAATTAAACTTGAGGCTTGAAATGATTGCAATGTTAAACTGCCTCTAATTCTGCCATCGCGTGACATACATCAAAGTTGTCCCGTACGATAACAAACGAGCCATAGGTAAGTACTTTGGCTCGTCCAACAAAAACGAAAGAGCATTATAAGCGTTTTTGTGAAAACGATGACATCCGCAAACCATGCGAGGTTAATGTCATGGGGTTTTGTTAAGCGGCCTCGATCGAGTACGGCTCATCTTTTATTCTATTGTGCACAACGGTAATTCATTATCGTGACCTTCTCCCTAACTTAATGCTTGTGAGTACTGTTCGTACCTACTCGTATACTACACATAATCATGTAAGGATTTCTTTTCCTGTAGCTTCGTGCCTCAGTCAAATTTTAATAACCGATACAAAATCACAAAGTGGTTGACGAAGGGCTGGTATGGAGACTGTTCCACTAAAAAGCCACCATTTGCAACATGCTGCGTAAAAAAAACGTAACAGCACACCTGTAATCCCCGAAGAGGTGCGCAGAAGAGTATAGGACACTCCTACGTTTCACCAGTTACGTTTTTACGTCCCACCATGGAATAAGTGGTGACCCTATTGCCATACACCGGGTACAATTTCAGACTCCGAGCTTCTATCAGAAATTATAACTAGAAATTCTAACGAGCTGAGTAATGTGTCATACTATTTGATAATTAAAGGCATCTGGGATACATCCATGACAACCCCACAAATAGAATATGTACATCCGGATAGTAAGGGTACATCCATTTACAGGCAAATGGTATCTAACGTCACGGGTCAGTAGCTAGCCGCTAAATAAAGCGTTGATGTAAATTTTAAAATATCGCGCGACGCTCCACTAATATTGACTAAAAAGACATATATGTACGTACTACACTCTCGTACAAACATTACAAGTAAGTGGTGGACATAATATTATTCCTTGACTTTGACGATTTGACCTCTAAAAGCAAATATACGGCAGACTGCTCTGGTAGGTGATATGACGAAAAATATTATTAGTATTACCTTCTAGTAGTATTAATGAATGGTAAGTCAAGAGATATTTAGAGAGGGATTGATCGATTAAGAGTTTTCTGACTAAAAATTCTAGTTAGAAAAGTGCAATAGTAACCAAACCGCGATTTGAACCCAGGACCTCTCGGTTCGCAGTCGCGGTCGCAACAACTCGACCAACGAGGCAGTCATGAACCTATTTCAAATGTAAACTGTAATAATATCTATGAAAAACGTAAAATTTCAATTTTAACTTTACGAGTGTACGATTGTACGAAATGATACAACTATACATTAACAGTGGGTGTGTACTGCACTCCTATGCCTTCCTCTTCTGGGATTACAGGCGTGATCTTAGGAAATCAAGTCTACAATATATTGCCTAGATTTAAGCACCGGCTTTGACTTAGGTATAAACATATACATTTTAACCGGACTTATAGCCGGTTACGATTAAATGGCTTGTTGTAAGGACCTGGAATATTGTTGTTATCATTTTACATAATAATAACAAATGTCCATCGCCGCAGCGCGCAAGAACACACGCGCACAGAAATTACTTGCGGGCGCTGTAGGCTGAAGGAGGCCACTCGGCCTTTGCTAAGTCAGAGATAACGCCTGAGAAGCGCTGTTTTTCAGTGCCTTCTTCATCCCTGGGATGTTATGCGGGATTTTGTGTAGTTTACAATAGATAGTATTAAAATTATTCAAAAAAAATATTTAAATGTCCAATACTACACAGGTTATGTTAGGCTAGGCTCAGTACCTGTTTTACGTTTACAGTGTTCAATCTGTCAATTTCTAACAAACTTGTGTCAGATTTAAAATAAGTTATGAAGCGCAGATAATCAAGGTGTCCGGACGGAACCGTCCACTCTCCGCTCCTCTCGCGGTCAGAACTCGTACCTGCAACGACTCGACCAACGAAGCAGTCAATTATTATAAGCGGTGTCTCTTCGAAACTTGTAATAAAATTTTCACCGGTTTTTAATCCTCCTGCTTGTCTATCCTCAGCCAGTCTAACGGAGACTCAATGCTGATAAGAAACAGGATCAATGGTACATAGAAGGTTTGGCACTACTGCCTTTTTTCTGGCTGGCCGTTAATTACAAATAGAAATATCTTTGAAACTTGTGGTCAGTTTTCTGAGATTACTTTTCTGAAGGTATTTGACGTTACTCCTCCGTCTCCTATTTATACTCAGTATTTAGTTTTTTACGCAAAATGTTTCAGGACAAATACAGTATTGGAATAAACTGTGGTTCAATTTAGCCTGCACGGGACAGACCGGGACGCTCAACTCTCAATATACAAAGAAAATGACGAAATTCGAAAGTGTCAGCCACGCATGTCCCATACATGTAAATCTTCTTCAATGTTGAAATCATTAACGTGAATGAAATAAGAATATTTTCGTAGGAAAGTGTCATCGATATACGATGCCTACAAACATCGGCGATAGCCACACTGTGGTATTGGGCATACGTATAGCATGATTTATGGAAATTTTAGAAAATGTAGACCTTGTTTTAAACTGTAATTGTCTAAATATGAATAATTGACAACAGGGGGACGGCGTAGCGAGTTGGACTAAACTTCCCAGAAAATAAAACAATAGGGCACGGTTCGTATCTTAAAACATAAGTAAAACGTTATAAATGAATTTAAACGTATTAAATATGTATATATTATACAACACAAACTACCATAGCACTGTTGCTGGCGCAATAAAATAAACGCAAATCAATCGGTCAGACCGAGATAAAAATCCTATAAAATCACGTTTGCGCAGCGCGTGGTAGAAATTCCTTTATCGTCAGCAGCGTGGAGTCAACAAAGAGCACTATTTGATAACATGCCACTGCACATGCACTGTTGACGTTTCAGCGTCCGTGTGAAAACAGACAGGTTTCTATAACATCGCCACTTGTCAAACAATTGACATGTGAATTCAAAATGTTGTTAGGCACTTACTAATACGATGCCTGGGAGAATCCTTCCTAGAAAC
>DWEG01000437.1:0-11178 GCA_018245845.1 Apyrrothrix hygieia | reverse complement strand
GACGTAAACGTAACTGGTGAAACGTGGGAGTGTACTACACTCCTCTGCCTACCTCTTCGGGGATTACAGGCTTGATGGTACGTATCACTTTCTTCGTACATGCTCCTTGGTTTAGAAGCCTTTGAGACTATTAACTGTGACACTATCTGAATTAAATTTAAAATTGCTACAACCTCTTGTCCATGGTTCAATGGTGTTACTAGAGAAGGTGCCAATTTTGCTATTAATTTTCGATTTTTCTCAAATTCGATTCAAAATTTTCCAGTCGATGTGGTCGACACGTTACATTCCCGGGTGACTAAGCATCTATATTTATACTAATAATAAAATAGAAACCAGAAAATGTATACATTAAAATTGAATAATTGTATGAAAATAGTAATTGCTGCATATTAAGTACATAATATAGATCTCAAAGATAGTACTTATTGAAATCATGATCTAATAATTGGTTACTCATCGACTAAATTATATTAGTCACATTAATTATGTCGTCCAGATGAATGGTGTTTTAGTCGTGGTACTAGTCTATCCTACATGGTTATGGCGTGAGACAGGTGCCCAGATGACCTAGGTGAACAATCACCAACTATCTTTCAAAGAAATGAGGAGATTATCACATTAAATATCCGTAAAATGGAGTCAATTATTTTATAAATGCGTACATGGCTTAATCAGCTTAATTAATTAAAGTAGCAGTTAATGTTAATAATTTAAAGAGATTATTCAATAGAGAAAATGCAGCTGTAGTGATCGCAAAAACAATTAGTGGATACTATGAATGTAGTGTGTTGTTACGATATTAATGTAATGTAATGACAATGGCATAATAGTTTAGATGCATAAAGGCGGTCGGGAATGAGTGTGGCTAATCTCAATTTGTAGTTATGGCAGAGATTTTAGTATAAGCATTGCTGTACATTCCACGTTTATTAATTAACTTGTCATGGAGGGGAATAAGCCAGATGATGACTGCACCAGTCTGAAAGATCGGTAGGTTTTTAAATAGATGGTTCTAGTAAGTAAATCCTTACAAAAATCGTCTTTTACGTGAAGAGTAGTAAATTAGCCGGGAACTGTCAGTTAGTTAACTCAATTATTATGTCAGTATAAGAATGTTGTCAGTAATAGTATCTGTTAAACGTAACATTATGACTGTAATCCCCGAAGAGGTAGTTACGTATACGTCTCACAAATCCAGATTCCGTGCCATTATTAGAAATTTCAAGTAGAAAAACTAAGTTCAAAAAATCGAATAGTATTCGACCCAAGAATCGAACCCAAGACCTCTCGATCAGCAGTCCCGCTTTGCAACAACTCGACCAGCGAGGCAGTCAATATCTATCTATTCTGTTAGAAATATCTATTCTATTCTATGTTGTATTTAGATGCATTGCTATTCCTAAATATTGATATAATTTCTATGGTATACATGTGCTCCGGAAACAAACCCCTTCAAACATAAATTCAACTGCTTCGCAGTAAAAGCAGAAACAGTATAGTATTTTTTTGGACGAGACATATTTGTATATATCCTAGCAGCTCAAAAAAGCTTTTTTTTAAAATGCCGTAAGTTCCGAGAAGCCAGGTTTATGCTCCAGTGACGTTTAAGGGCTTGAACTCTTCTTGCGAAGAAAATAATTAACTAAGCCTAACAAAAATAATTGCGTAACTAAAATAATTACCAAAATAAAATAATTACCTAAGTAAAATAATTACCTAACTAAAATAATTACCTAACTAAAATAATTAACTGACTAAAATAATTACCTAACTAAAATAATTACCTTACCAAAAAATTAGCTAATTAAAATAATTACCAAAATAAAACGGCTCAAAACGAACTGTATGAAACAACTTATACATACATATCCATGGGCATATGCATGGTAATGGGAGACCGGCAATTCTCGCCCCAGGCCCAGTATCCGAAGAAACCTATTATTGCGACGAAGGTCACCACCACTGCCATACCTGTTACAATGGAGGTGGACAACGGACAATTCAAGACAAATTATTTTTAAGTCTAACCTAAGAAATATACAAACTAACCTTATGACGGTACGAATTTGCCGCAGCTATGCCAATTTACTTTTAAAAATCAGACCTTAAATGTTGAGTTTTTCTAAAATATGGTTGCAAAAACATAACGTATTTATGATTTTAATGATTGTAATTTTCGCGCCTCCATTGCCAATGTATGTTGCTCAGTACCATATTGTTTCGTATTAAACGCAGCTGTTACAAATTCAATTCGAGAACAGTATTGTGTCCAAACATCATTAGGCCGAACCAAAGTAAACAGAATATTAGATGGTACACCAATTCGAAATTCACTTAGCGCCATTCACCACTAATATAACGTTTATTTATTCATGCAACAATATTGGGCTACCGGATGTACGACTAATACGAAACTAACCACACTGTAGCGCGATGTGGAAGTACTGGGGCTTTTGCATGTTGTTCTCTATTGAGAGGGTTACACCGATGCCATCAACGCTGTATATACACGCACCGCAGAAACGTAACCAGCCGTGGATGCTTTTCCAGGCGGGACGCTCGCTTAAACTCGGGGCAATGCTAATGCTATAGTACATACTGGTTAGAACGCATATTGCTGAAAGATAAACACGGACGTGAGTGCTATTATACCGCATTTGACATCGCTACGAGTCGGTGCTCGCTATTACATATCAGTAAATATTTAAATCCTATTTAGACTGGCAGGGCCAAACTTGTAACTGATACTTAATTTTGCTACCAGCTAGTCAAATATGCAAGACTTGCCAGAAATTTGTTAATGCAAGCAATTAAACTGTACATCACTGTATTTATAATCACTAAACACACTTCGCCCCTATATGATAGTTATTTATTTAACAATTGTAATAAAATGTTACGAGTTCAATGTGCGGACATCAGCCTGTATATATATGGTATTGGGGTCGGAGAGAATTAAAGATTCTTACTGCAAAACAAATCGGCAACAACAGAAAATGGCGCCAAGTACTTGAAACTTCTTATCCAACATAACATAATTAATGGGATAGTTATAATTAATATGTACAAGCTTACTGACAGATCTCGATCGCTTATTTTTAAAGATATTCCTTCTAAAACCTGTAAAGATCAAGAGTTATAATGTAGTATTATAATTAAAAAGCTTACGTATAGTGGAATGTGTGTTGTGATTGTCCAGACACACTGACAGATGGCATCCTTACGTAAACTTTAGGAGAACTCTATTACATTCCTGATAGAAGTACGGTTCTAAGGTTGCTTCAGATTATGAGCCACAGGAGACAGATAAAGCTATACGAATTATGAGAAAATTATGTGAATTATAAGAAAACTACACGCGCCGATGGCTATATTTTAAAGAAATATACTTTAAATATAAATGTAAAATATGATACGAGGTAACTCTTTGATACAGGTCTTTAAACTTGATAATTTCAATACTATAGCAACGAAATTCCGAGATATTGTAGTGCATTAAGTCAAAAAAAAAAAGGAACATCACGCCTGTAATCCCCGAAGGGGTAGGCAGGGGAGTGTAGTATACTCCTATGTTTCACCAGTTACGTTTACGTCCCAAAATGAAATATGTGGTGAGTCTATTGCCATACACCGGGCACAAGTCCAGACTCCGAGTCACTACTAGAAATTCTCATTTTTAGAAAAATATTGAATTTTTCCCTGACCCGGGACCCAGGACCTCTTGGTCGGGTCAGTATGTTTGCAGTAAATTTTGATATTTTGAATTTAAAAGATACCTGTTTAAGAGTATTTGCGATCATAATAATGAAAATGCAGCAAGTTCCACAATATTCTATAAAGAGAAGTAGTTCCACTAGATATCTGAAAAGATAATATCGTTTATTCAAAAGCAATGATTTGCATTCCGAACTTAATTTAGTTTCCGGTTTTAGTTTGTGTGTAGTTCTGTCCTTATAGGAAGCGTGAACAATTGTCATTTTTGTATTTCCCCAAATGCAAAACACAAGAATTTAACGGAGGTAAATTGAAAATAAATTTGACGCTCAAAATCGTTAAGGTACTTCTAAAATTATAAAAACATTGAGATGAGATGTTGAACTAGTAATAAAAAATCTGTTCAATATATTACCTGAAAATCTTACTGTACCGCCTGCAGACTTTAAGGGGTCCGGTTGCAACGGCCACCTCAGCTAAGTCTGGGTAAGACAGTTTGCTCACCCGTAATCTGGTATACATCTTTTGTGCTGAATTTACCAGGGTCTGTGAAAAACCTATTTCATAGTTTATTGTCATACAGTAGTAGGATATAAAATGTACCGTTTGAAATTGATATTAAAAAAAATTATGAAGTTCATAGATATATTGTGTGAGGTGAAGGTAGAATCAAATGACACTCTGAGGTTTGTATTCGCTTAGAAATAGCCTTGTTTTTTATTTTATTGACTCGTCCAAACGTAAGACGGCAATATAATTTGTCCCAAGGCGATAATTGCTTTAAAAATGAAGTAAACAAGTAATAAAGTTTAGCAAAACAACTAAAACATATCAGGAAATTAAAAAAGCAAAAGTTCTTTGTATTTAGTAGGATAATCAGAATATACTGGCGTTCAATCGTACTTACTAACATAGATGACGAGACAAGAAGACCGACGAAAGCAGTGGAAGCCAGTGAAGCCCACAGACCTCCATACATGTAGGCTTCGTGCATGCCCAGAATACCAGCTCCAAGACATCCCTTGATAAGATGAGCGGTTGATTCTAATAAGCTGTGTTAATAGAAAACAATCATGAAGTTGAAAAGATAGTATTGTACTATCATAAATATCGAGCTCAGTGGCGTGCTATTGGAAAAGGCTACTTGAACGGAAATAGGCTGATGATGACCATCACAAATATTATAGACTGAAAGAGGATATACGATAAATCAATTTCGCAATGAATCTCGATTTATCTGTTAGTGGAAGCCTAAAGTAACTCACTCTAATCGACAATGGACATATCTTAAAATGTGTTCGTTACTACCACAGATAATCAAAAAACATGACATACCAAGGTGTGAAGCGTTCATAAGTATAATGCATACATACTTATTTTCTACATACATGTATTCTTCAAAAATGCTGATTATTTATTATTGATTATGATCCTCTAAAATTCACTAGTCCACCACATTGTTCATTTCACTTTATAAGATATTACACTAAGCAATATTTACTTGGTGGTGGTGGTAGCATTATAATTCCGCATAATCTCTTATAGAAATATTTACTTGGTGGCATAAAGGTTTTTTCTGTCAGCTGCAAAGTCATATTCGATCATTTCAACGCCAGGGTATATTTCATGATAATTTGTACTTTCTGCCCTTTCAAGGTATTCCGTTACCTCCATTTGCAATGTGCACAGTGATGCGATGTCATCTGACTGGAAAAAGGGAAAAGCATTAACGGTTCTAAAATAAATTTTCATCGAGATAGGCGAATATAAATGTGATGTAGATTTACAAATTCACCAACATAACTCATGATAAGTTATGTAAAGCCATATTACAGTAAACAAGCACGACTAGATGCCCTGGCCACTTATAAGCTGCAGTGCAGGCGGTGCAAGTCGTGCTTTGAGATCCCCAACACGCACGCCTAGCATGGGAGTTCTGTGCAAAAAATCCTGTGGGGAGACCTATGTATAACAGTGAACTTAGACAGGTTGATGATGATGATCATATTTTGAAAAATAAACATCTCCATTAAAAAGCAGTCAGAGATTTAGTACAAACGGTCAAAGTTACCGTAGTGCTTGACAGATCTTGTGGCAAAGGAATCGTTTTTCGACCGGACAGTCGCATTTTGTGACCATAGAAACACTTAAAGCATTCGCCAAATAAAATGGGTGTTCCTGGTCAGCGACGAATAACAAAAATAAGACATCTTATCCACAAACTCATTTTAACTTACAGATGCTATGGATAGTGCCTTATCGCGTTCAAGCTGAAAAAATGCACAGGATTTTTGTATACTCATTTGTTACTATCGATACTACAACAGGCAGTGATAGTGCGGTAGTTAAGAACTCAGCCTTCCACTTCGGGGCCATGGGTACAAATCTCAGCTCACAAAACTGTACAATAGACGTCCGTTTTAGACTAAACAACACTTGTTGTAACGGTGAAGCAAAACAACACGAGAAACCTGCAGACGGGTTCCCATAATGTTCTGTAAGGCCTGCGAAGCCTGCCAACCTTCACTTGGCCTGTTTCGCAGACTGACTTCAATCCTTCACATTCTTAGAAGAGACTCGTGTTCAAGATTGGACAGATAAAATGGGTGATGATGATAATGACGATTACAAGCTAATTATTCTCGTATATTGAAATTTGACACTTCATTGAAATGACGAGTTTCATGCTTACCATTCCTTTGGACGTTTTTCGGGTTACGGTTGAGAGAGCTCGTTGGGGTCCATCAAGGTTTTTATTACTAGCTTCCTTCTAAAATTCATAATTTAATTATTCTTTCGTTTTTGTTAGAAAACCTGATCAATCAATTGAAGCTTACCTTATTTGTAAAAGACATTTTGCGATTTCAACTTTTAATTTTACAAATCTAGACGGCTACCGTAGTTGAACGTTTATAGAACATTATTTTTCACAATGTACCGCATTCATGTTGCAAGCGGTATATTATTAAATATTCATATGAATGGGCTTAATACGTAGATACATAATACGTGTTGAGGTTATTTTCATATATCAACATGCAATAAAAATACTTATTTGTATGTCAAAAATATTCATACTAAAGTAGACTTTATTGTATATACAAAAAGATTAATATTGTATTAAGTGTCATGTCAATATGAGATACATTAATAAATACGGGCTTTAATGAATTGAAACTCATCACGAATTGATTCCTTTCATACACAAATTATTTAGAAATAGTGATAGAGAAATCTTTATTCTGTAGTAATACATTATTAGACTTATTATAATACAAAAAAGGAAACAATAAAAAGAATAGTGATACGTTTTACGATGAAAAGGGCCCACACTCAGTCTTTGCCATCGGCAATAACAATACCGACGACTGCTGGTTTTCAGTGTGGGTTTTCGTGTGGTTCGGTGGTGGTGAGATGTAAATGTCCAAGCGTGTAATTGTGTATGAGTGCGTGGGTATGAGTACATTTATTTATCTGGGTGTGTGTGTGTTTGTGTTTGTTAACATGTGAGTACATGTGAGTGAATGTCTCTATGAGGATGTTTGTGAGACTGGGCGTATGTGAGCTTTACAAAGATTTTTGTAAAAGCTTACATGCTTTTTTACACAATTTTATATGTATTCTTTTTCACTTTTTGACTTTACTGTATATGTTTAACGGCTTTTATAAGGATTAGCAAGCGGTAGTAGCGGTGAGCTGGTCCGATCTGTCGCAGATCTGATAGACTCCAGAGTTGGAGTAGATGTGGGCCTACACCTAGGTAAACATTGCGTATAGGACGTCCTTCAACTAGTTGGAGTGACGTTAGCAAAGTGGGAGTAGTTGAATACGAAAAGCTGAAAATCGAACTCAGTGTCGTGTTATTAGATAAGTCTATGTCTAAAACCGGACGGAAACGGTTGTGTGATGGAAACCTTTCATCTATCTATTATGAATTAATGATAATAATAAAATTTGTTTATTACTACAAAATATATATAAACCATGTTTCAGAGAATAGAAATAATATTGTAGGGCACGGAGGTGACTCGGTTTTTCTCCAAACAGGATTACGGTCACATGCATAAATATCTTCCAGTCCTATTCTTCTCTTTGTGATATTAATATATATTTGGCGTAATCTTTCCATTGGCCGGTGAGGACAGACAGTGCTTATCAAATATATTTACTCATTTGAGGGTTCCGGAACTAAATTCAAATTTTTTTTTGTCACAGTAAAGTAAGGTTAAGTTTTTATTTATGAAATAATAAGAATAAGCCTTTTTTCTTGTAATTTATATTCAATTTGTGATATCCGTAGTATTCTTTCAAAATATTTGCGCAATAAGTATAGCCTATTTGTTAAATAAAGCGTATGAGGAGTATAAGGGGTTCCAAGGGCAACTTTACCTACAAGTGAGCCACCCTGCTATACAATAGACATAATTTTAGCTACTGGCTGATCTTGCCGCTAACAAGCAGCAACGTAACAGTAGACTGAGATAGGCTGATGGTGATCACGGTAGTGATTTGATAACTGATGAGAAGTACCTGGCGAAGGATAACAAGAATCAAACAGCGGTTAACTCGGCGGATCACATTTTATATATTTGAATTACTTTTAACAAGCAGGGCAACTGGGCTTATCCGTTTGAGACCAACCTTTGGTGCTTCCTTGACAAAGAGGTCCACTACATTCATTGCTCTCTTGACATTCGTTGTCCTCACATAGGTCTTCTGCGGGCTCCTTGCATTCGAACTTAACTTCACAAGAATTTTGACAGTTACTCTGTCTACGTTCATTATTCGCATATTTGTCACTACATTCAACTTCACATTCATCTCGGGCTTCGCATCTTAAGTTATTGGAAATCCGCAATAAACTCTTTATGATGGGTGATCTCAACAGTCCTTTCTTTTTCTGTATTTTCTTGGTTTTCTCTAACGGTAGTAACGCTTCAAAGCGCTGGTCCACAGCGTTGAAGCCTTTCTTGCCTCTGTATTGGATTGTATTTTTTTTAGGTTCGCGTCTCTTCTTTTTGAACTGGAAATTTTTATAGTATGAGTATTAAATAAATAATCTGTGACAGCTTTCTGGTTTAAAATTCAGCTTCTCACTCCGTGAGTCCTAAGTTCAAGTCCTGGCGCGAACCTCCTTACAAAAATGTGTTTCAAGATTAAATATCATTTGCCATAACTATGAACTCTTTCATTCTGACGAAGACCCGTATCCAGCAATCGAATAAATAAAATATTAAAAATATTCAGGTGCCAATATAATTATATCATACCGGGTATATAAGAGAGATGCAAAGTGTAATAGTTTATAATAATAATAATAATCATAGTTAATGCCTGTAATACCTGGAGAGGTAGGCAGAGGAGTGTAGTACACTCTTACGTTATTTTGGGACATTTCCACGCACGGTCAACTTGCTATACACAGTTTGTTTTATGGTAACCAGACGGTTGATAAATTACATACATATTTACACATAAATATATAATTATACAGATACTTTTTTTACACCTAGACACAGAACAAATAATTGTGCTCATACCACAAATATTATTTGTCCTGGATGGGAATCGAACCCACACTCCTCAGTTCAGCAATCATGTTCACTAGCCACTGGAGCTTCTGGCCCGTCAAGATTTGTAAATCTACCATTCTATTGTCTGAACTTGTTTATCGTAACTGAAATAATTAAAAATATCTTACTGAAAGATAATCAGTCATAATCGGTCCTTTTTTGTTGTCCAATTCACGAATGAGAACATCCCATAGATTATTAGGTCTCTTTAATATGTCTTTTTTGTGTGGTAGTGGGGCTTCATTGTCAAAAACGATTATGAGAGGTCGGTTCGAGTCTGGGCCTTTCTTGTAAAGACGAGAAAGCAGATCGGAGTTGTCTGAAGTGGAGACTTGATTGGTGCTCTGTAACTATTGACATTTCATTATTCTTGGGATGTCCTATCGTACACTATGCGACGTGGTGACTTGGCTTAGCTAGTAAAATATATTAGATTTTTAATTCGCACCGAGAATATTAGTTTTATCACATAAATTTACAAATTTCCGAAGTTAAGTATTTTAAAGACAAAATTTTTCCATGCGTGAGAACTTGTTAGGTAAAATGTAGTGACATGTGACGCATTTCAAATACTTTCTATTGTCCTTAAAATTTCATCGCCAACTTTAAAGAACTTATTACTAGTGTTTCGTGGGCGTGTACAGGCATGATTAAATTGTATACCGTTCTAATCCACGAACATACTCATATATTTTTCGGAACAACACGACTAGTTTCACTACGATCTACGGGGACCGAATTCACTACGATCAATGAGAGATCATGAAGAAGAACCTCGGTTAGGTTAAAAATAATCAGTCCATCTCGTTGTACATACGTGCGTTAAGCTGGAACATAATTTAATCAAAGAACTGTCGTGAAAAAAATGCTATCAGTAGTATCGTGGTATGCTGTAAATTACCGTAACAAAACATATCAGTAATCAGTATCGTCTGTTAGCGATACATCCGACGAAACGACAGTTTTAGAATTAACAATAAGTAATTGTAAACGAATCAAAACAGCCTCACCAGTATCAGCAAGCCGAAAATTTTCATTGTCATAATCAACAAATTCATTGTAGACACCATTTCGGCTGGTTTACCCGGAGTCTACAATACAAGTATCCAGCTCCTGTTATTTCAGTTTCGCATGAAATTTCTCGCTCCAGTAGTTTTAATTAGCGCCATTGAAATTAATTAATTATCGTCTCAGTTTTAAGTGCTTCGAGAAATTTCAATTATAGAGCACTTTCATAAAATAAGCGAGGCACTCCCGTGGCGCTGACATGGGGATTTTGAAGAAATAGCAAATTGAGCTATTCATGGTTTCCTTGTATATAGTACAGTACATCATACAGGAATAACGCTCGAGTTAAAACAATAGCAGACCAAAAAAGAATCCCCTAACACGTAAAAAATGCTACAAGCATTTTTGAGGGATGAGCAATTGAGACTAATGAGGATATTAAAAAATGAAATAACGTTCAAGACCTATTTATAATACTGTTATCTTAAGTGGTTGTAAAACAATGTAATAAATATAGTCACACTAGCCTATGAGATTCTAATTTCCGATTCGGTACAGGATCTCTGATGTCTAATAAACATTCGGAGTGACGATCTAAATTTCAGACCGAAATACAAATTGTTTTAACACCAATTGCTTCGCGGTAGAAATAAGTGTAGCGGTGATTCTGCTCCCAGTATATGACATGTTCTATTATAAATTAAAATTTGGAAAACTTCTGCCTCGTTGGTCGTGTTGGTCGCAAGAGCGACTGTCGATCGAGAAGACCTGGTTTCAAATCCCGGGTCGGATACTATTGGATTTTTCTAACTTAGATTTTCTAGTAATGGCTCGGAGTCTGGATTTCTGTCCGGTGTATAGAAATAGACTCACCACCTAT
>DWEG01000436.1:0-11180 GCA_018245845.1 Apyrrothrix hygieia | reverse complement strand
ATTAACCCAATAGTACTCGACCCCGAATTTGAACCCAGGACCTCTCGATCGGCCGTCCCGCTTGCAACCAACACGACCAACGAGGCAGTCAATAATAGTAATAATTATATTTACTTTTATTGCCAATAGGCTCACTGCCTATTCCACGATGGGACGTAAACATAACTGGTGAAGCATACTTTTATAGATTAAGCAACTGTACATTACTGGCAACCACATGCAGACCGAAATACAAATTATTTTACAACATTTACTGTACATTTATATTTAAGTACAATATATTAAAATAAAAATTCTTTAACAATAATAACAACAAATAGCAATAAAAACCACAAAAACAGTGATAATCTAGTGGTTTGAAATTCAGACTCTCACTCGATGGTCCTAGGTTCAAATCCTAGCCTCCTCTTTACTTCTATACACAAATAAGTGAGTAAAGCATAGTGAAGAAGCCTGTACATTTTAACCAACCGGTACTTGGCGAGCGTGGCGGGCGACCGCCTTAACCCGCTCATTCTGAGACCGTGTCCGACAGTGGATCGATATAGGGATCGAAAAAAATACACGGTAGGAGCAAACTCGGATCAGACACCGCCAGTTAATTACGTAATCTAAATTTGTATGTACACATGAATATATATTATTTATGTACCATATGTACACTCCACTTCAGTGCATACTTTAACGCTATGCTCCATTTTGAAAATACCTAGAGATGTGAACATAATTTTTCCCAAATTATTATTCCATAAAATTGAATAATTCCATCACGAGTTCTGACCGTGACAAAAACCTGTTGCTGAAGGCGGCACAATCCAATACTATGTGGTATTACATTTTATGTGTGGATCATTAAAATGTGTAGCCATTTAATGAATCTAATGGAAGAAAAATAATGTTAAAATTTACTGTTGCAATTTTTCTTTAAAATGTTCGACTGGTTCGTATTGACGTTAATAGGCGCGAATCTAAAATAAAGTGAAGCGTGGATCATGAGGAAAATAATAAAATTGAAATTTATTAGCAAACAAAAGACATTGTCGAATTTTTCGAAGAATATTATATCGGAGATAAGTGTATTGTACGTTGTAATTATAACATAAAATGACACAACTTGAACTTTGACTTCTTTTAGATATTTGTAGCTCTAACAAAACTTAGTAATTATCTCTATTCCGAGAAACGTTACGAGAAATATTACGTTCTATTCCAGTCATAAATTTTCTACAAAATCAATTACCGTATCACACGAATGTTTTCTAGTTGTATTTTCCGAAGATTTCCAGTTACTCGACATTGATGGCAAAGTATGCCGCTATTTGTATAACGTGCTTGTCATTACAGCAATGTAATTAAACATAGAGCAATGGTACCAAATCGTCACACGACGCTAGAAGTACAGACCTCGCGTAATAGAACACTAATAATAATAACAGGAAATAAAATTCTCAGTCCTTGAATCTTTGATTTTTTAAGGCAAATTTATACTAACAACCGGTGTTCAGCAATTAACATTTTCATATCTATACTTAAGAGCAGTTAAGTAGTTTTGTGATAGTTAAATATTATTGTTGTTAAATATTCCTCATGATCAAAGCAACATCACCATCTGCCAATCCACACTTGACCAGCGCGTCAAACTATAGTATTAACCCTCCTTAGAAGCTTAGCGTTTCCACCATTTGCTTGGAGAAGCTCTCGCAGGCAGCTGGTCGTTGAGTAGTTATGTAAAGTTGACTAATAAACGCTGCACACTACACAGCAACGTAATATACATACATTCAGAACACGTAAACAAGCATTTGTAAATGAACATTCACGTTGCGCTTAGTGGATAAAGCTCATAATCTTGTTACTTATATCAGTCACTACATTAAAATAAATAACCGACGTCATTTGGACAGGTTCTTTTTAAATTATTTTGTTTGCTTGCAGTCAGAAGTCTTCGAATCCTACGCGCGTGTGTGACGGGAAATGATGAATGTAGAAGTACCTCAGAATAGAGATATTTGGTACTCGGTGCTCTCTGCTTGCCGCGTAAGGAACCTGGCGTGATGATATAAAAATAATCTTGTTTGCTCCGGTATCACACTAAACTCAGTAGGCTAATTTATTTCTTACGTTATCTATGTACTGATTTAATTATTTTTTTAGTAAGTATTCGTTAGTATTGTGTAAAGTTAATATTTTGCGTCGCGATGTAATGATTATAAATACTGTTAAAAGCCGCGACCGGACCACAACCGGCCCATTCAAACCAGATACAAAAATTTACGATACATCATGGTTTAGTTTCACACGCGCTACTTTTCGCTCGAAAAATGCGATTGTGCGTTTTTTTATTTATTTTTTTATTCTATTGAGACTAACATAAAGCCTGTAATCCCCAAAGAGGTAGGCAAAGGAGTTTAGTACACTCCCACGTTTTACCAGTTCCGTTTACGTCCCAATATGGAATAGGTGGTAGAAAATCTATTGAGTCTCTATACCTTTGTTAGTAAGAAACAAGAACCAACAGTTTGTTGCTGAAGCTATATTAAAATGTGTAAAATAAAAAATAGGAAAGGATGGTTTTTATTCAAAAGAGCTATTTTTAATTAACAACACTAAAAATAGAGCATTTCAACAACAAACGTAACTTATCATATAACATTATAATATATTATCTATGTGTTTGTTACCTATCTGCCATGAGAACTATCCGCAACTATTTGAAGTGTTAAAATCATAATAGACGAGTGGCAAATCTGCGTAACTCCAACATGTATACGCAGTTCGCATAGCCGCGCTGCACTGACCCGACTCAAGGCCGTCAACCTCGTGGAGGTTTTGGCGTAACAACGTTGATAATCGACCGTTGCGATGACAATATTCGCCATGTGCTTGGCCTCTGCGCGCGTATACGCAGGCTTCGATCTCGCAAACGAAGCGACAAACGAACGCGTGGCAGCCGCGCCCGCTATCTGCCAGTGACCATATACTCTACTTCAGTGTTGTGAATGTGTGATATTGGTTCAGTTTTGTTTCGTACTATTTCAAACAGAATGTAAACAACCAGTAACGCCGTTGCTCTTTTTTATTCAAGGTAATTTCCAGCTTTTTTTATGTATTCGAGTGTGATAACAGTGTTTAACATTTTATTTATTTCTCCTTTACTGTTGGTAACAAATTGGGTAGATACGAAGGACATGTGATTGTAATTTTTAATTAACTTTATTTTTGTTTGTTTAAATTCATTATAAAATTTTAAGAATAATGTGTTCCATTTTCCCTCTATCAATAGTGGATTAATAATAAATAACATTGATTATCGACACGAACATTCACTTTAATTATACTTATACTGCGCTGTATACTTATATTTATTTAAAGAATTTTAATTCCAAATGAATGAATGAATTGTAAGTTATTTAAATGTTTGAAATGTACTGTAATATTGAATCGGTTTGTAACACTGATAAGTGATATCTGAATGGTGCGACGAGAAATGACTGCTGGTACTTCAATACAATAGGTAATACAATACAATCAAATAAATATTATTTCAAAGGCGTTCTTTACAATACATTGATAAGAAAATAATTTAGCAGATTTTTAATATAATGACCCTTTTTCTATAAAACAAATAAATTTTAACTAGATCTAACAATGTGAAATTCCAATCCTTATCATTAAAAATCCAATCAATTGTGATTCGATGTAATTGTTTACATAAAATTAATGTTATTATTATATACTCGCGGAAGATCCCTTACGGGGCACGAAAGGTATTATTATGGAAGTTTTTGCCATTTAAAAAGACATAAATTTTAAAAGATATCATCCCTCTATTTCTCATATAAATCTTTTTTTTTCGTTTATTAAATAATTTAAGTAGTATGTACTTACATATTAATCTCATAGCCCGTGGGTTTCAATTTGGGGCTATAATTATATGGTGGAAAACATATCTTCTATGTAAAGCTTACATCTTACTTGAGACGTACTAAGCTTCATACATATATATGTACATATCCTCACGCCAGGTCCTTTACGGGGTAGGCAGAGAGCACGGAATGCCACGTACTAAGCTTCCTGTTACTTATATACGGTCGTGGTGGAATTTATCACGGATATCAACATTTATCACGACTGACTTATTTTACCCTTCATACAGGACATACAGATGGAACAAAATGGACCGATAAAACAAAAGTAGCATACAGACTGCGTACAACATTGCAATCGAGTCTTGTGCAGGCGCATGTCTGCGTTTGTACTAAAATTGCGATTTTCCAATTTGACTGCCTCTTTGGTCGTATTGGTTACAAGGGCGACTGCCATTCGAGACGTCCTGGGTTCAAATCCCGGGTCGCGTAATATAGGATTTTTCTAACTTAGATTTTCTAGTCGAAATTTCTGGTAGTGGCTTGGTGTCTGATTTGTGCCCGGTGTATAGCAATAGGCTCACCTCTTATACCATATTGGGAGTATACTATACTTCTCTGCCTACCTCTCCGGGGAGTATGGGCGTGATTTACGTTTATCTTTGATTCCTTCCTCCAGTAGCATGCTGACAATGATTATGTACGTTGATCAATTAATTGCTCACAATTTAAAACGCATCTTTTGATGTGAAACATCTATAAACGCAGGTATAAACCGGATCGTTGGCGTGGCGACGATTGCCGTGGCGTCGGGGCGCCACGCCACGCCCCCTCCTCATTCAGTTCGACGCTGTTGTTCGCTACGGTACACATAACCTGTGTTTTACTTGAAAAAAAAATATTTCTTTATATTATTTTTAACAATAAAATATGTCTGACGGTGATAATTTAGAAAGTGAAACTGAACAACCTCCTGCAAAGAAAGCAGAACCACACTATGACCCACTACCAAATTATCATTAAATTGATTACATTATGTTTCAAGCGTCTATAAATGTAAAATCTTTTCTCTTGGTAGACTAAAATTTACACAATTTTTATTGCTTATATTTTATTATTGCATGTATTATTGTATTTTTCATTAAATTCATTGTTATTTGATTTTAATTCCATTCTTATTATTGTTATTTTAAAAATAATGCCCTTAATCTATTGCTTGAAGAATAAATTTAAAATGTAATAAAAACTGACAACATTGTATTTTAAAATCGGCCGATAGCGCGTAGTGCACGATAATTTTTATTTTACTTGTCATTAATATAAGCGTTTACAAAAACAACGATACTTCACATATTACTACACTAATGTGGATCTTGCACTTCAAAATGCAACAGAAGTTCATGTCTCCCAAACATCCATTGGCGATATGTGTGCTTCACATGTTAAACTAGAAGATGGATGTGAATTAATAATGATTAGTATATACATTTCACCTAATAACAAAATGGATGATATAATTTAATTTTTAGATGAGAGAATATTTCCTTATAGTCAGAGAGGTTCAATAATATTTAAAACGAATAAAGATAAACTACTATTGATTTTAGCTGGAGATTTTAATGTAAATTTTACAAAAGCTGAATCAATGCCATTAAAGACTTTCCTTCAAAACGAATTTCAATTGCAAATGAACAATAGTCCAAGTGAACCTACTACCAAATATGGAACAACAATAGATGCTGTGTTTGTGAGATATCTTGATAAAGCTATATCCAATACTTTTGCAATGTACTTCAGTTATCACTGACCAATTGTCACTGTAATACCGTCAGAGGAAATATCAATTACTGAAGTCATAGATGAAAATAATTAAGTTGTGGCAACTTAAAATAAATATCGAATTTTTTCATTAAATGTAAATAAATGTTTAATAAATAAAGTCAACATTTTCTGTAAGAAATTCATATTACTTTATTTTTTCATTATGCTATATTCCTCCTAGTTCCAGTAGTAATCTAGACTTTCATGCATATTATTTGTACGAACACGATGTTTCACGTCTGCCAGGCATCGCGTGACGGTTCACATTTTTTTGTTGTTCTAATCTAACTAAATTGATATCGTAATCTTTTGGTAATACAATTTAGCTTTCGATAAGGATTTGGATAATATGACTTCCGGTCAAAGTGGCTGTACAGCATCTATTTTTGATTACCAACAATAATTTGGTTCAAAAAACTACGACTGAAATAACTACTTCGACTCCTTGCATTCTGAGTTATTATTTGGTTTTCAATTGTCGCTATGTGATGTGGAATGATTTTAACTGTCTCGTATTTAGTATATATACATAAAGTTTCGATTCAGTGAAAACGTAACGAAGATAAGATTATTTGTGCGAACCGAAATAACTTTCATGCCACATTGACAAAATTTAGATCACTTGCACAAACGCGATAAAAAGATCGGTTGTTTTGTTTCAAATAAAAGACTTTAAAACTTTTAATTAAAATTGTAAGTATTCTGCTTATATTAAGACTAATACATTAATATTTTGCTGAATATGTTCATAATCATCAACCATTTAATAACACACTTTTTATTATTAATTATTATAAGCTTGGGTTGTATATGAGTAAGTCAGTATGTAATGGAATATTTGAGTCTTTTTTTCACCGGTTTCTAGAAGTCTGAATAATTTGAAACTTTTCATACGTATCAAGGACCGATGACAATGTAATAATTTGATAATAGATAATTGATAAATCGAACTATAAAATTAAAAATAAATAAACGTAACATCACGCCTGTAATCCCCGAAGAGGTAGGCAGAGGAGTAAACGTGAGAGTGTAGTACACTCCCACGTTTCACCAGTTACGTTTACGTCCCAATATGGAATAGGTTGTGAGTCTATTGCCATACACCGGGCACAAATCCAGACTCCGAGACACTACTAGCAATTCTAATTTTTAGATAAATTTAATTGTACTCTACCTGGGATTTGAACTCAGGACCTCTCGATCATAAGTCGCGCTTGCAACCAACACTATCAACGAGGCAGTCCTTTAATAAAACTCCCAAAAATTAAAAATTCTATTAAAGCGTTCGAAAAACTGACAGGAAATTTCGCCTAACTTAATATAGATTGTTTATATTAATTTTAATCTCTATCTACCTTGTTAGGGACCTGGCATGATGATATAAGAATAATAGTAGTTTTACTCGCAGCAATCTGTAATACCAAAAAATCTACACAGTTTTGTCGCTCGTGAGCAGCTGTAATAGAGGATGAGCTTAGTGACATATTATTAAAGGACAAAAAGAAGAAAGAAATACCTAGTGTTTGCACGATAAAATAATACCATTTATAATCGCTAGCAATGGAACCACATAGGGACAGGCGCGACAAGTACGACAGTGGCGCCCGTGTAGGCGCGCGGGCCATCTGTCGCGGCACAGTTAGCGTTACGCCAACGAAAATGCACGATACAGCTACATGATAAATTTATGGAATCATTCAACTCTATGCTAGATAAGCGGATTAAGAATCTTGATCTGATAACTATTGTTATTCGAGTACATTTTTTGTGATATAGGAACTAGTAATAACCATTTGCGTCAAATTTATTTCGTTACAACATTTAGACGATAACGGTGATTTCTTACAAAAAAGAAGGATTCTTACTAAGAAAAGACTACTCTAGTTTTTGTAATGCAAAGAATCAGTAAAACATATATAGGTCATGACAGTATCACGAATAAAATTTATATATTGATAAAAATTTGATTGATTTAAATACATCACGCCTGTAATCCCCGAAGAGCAGACAGAGGACATTGATTGTTATAACAACATTATATGACACCGGTTATTTTTTAAAAAAGCGACAAAATACATTAACACAAATATAACTCGCTGAAAGCGTAAGGTTAATTCTTTGACATGAAACAATCGTTGATGACAACACTATAGGGAGGATGAAAATAATTAAAATACCCAATAGCTAGCTACGACCAACCGGATGACTAATTCGAGGGAGGTTAAGGCGTTCACTAAATATGACATTGAGGAACGCGGTCAGAACCACAGACGACGATGCGATTGTTAAACGCTAAGACGGACTTGCAATTAACGCTCGTTTTAAAATTGTGAAAAGTCACGACGAGTTCCTTATGTGATTATATGTGTTGTGACAAACATGTTTGAAAGTCGGCTGAGATCGACGAAACGTAGAATAATTACGGTCGTCTTCGGAGAATTAACCTCTATATATTAAAGCGTCGATTAATGGCTTTAAGTTTGTTTAAATTTAAATTAATTTAAAGTATATTTGCGTAACGATCGGAATTGCGAAACGAACAGATGATTGAAAAGAGAAATGAAGTAATTTATCAAAAATAAACAATTACCATATCAGTCACGTAATTGCATTAGCGAGTTGCGCGATGAATTTAACATTTCAAACTGAGCTAATATTGTCAACGGATTTGAAAGCTATTGATTTGTTATTTAATGTCTGATCCACTATTAGGAATTTGATAAAGTCTATGTTCACATATGAAGCAATGAAGTTTAGATAAGTTCAGTCCCCGGCTAACTTTACTTTCAAACTCAGTAAAATTTTACGTAAGATAAATCATTCTTGTAGAAAGACGGGCCAGCCAAACTTAGTAGGGGTATAAAGTTATAGTAAGATCAATTTAAGAGATGTCATAGTTGATACGGCGTAACAAAACGAAGTTTAGTTTTATTTGTTTAGCAAAGCAGAAAGCTGAAGGAATATTACAACTTTGACAAATTAGTTTTTTGATAAATTCAAAGTTTAAGGTATGTAACAAATGGCTGTTTTTGCAACAAAAGTTATTCTTACATAAACTAAACGAATAAATAAGTTTCTTGTAGTGAAATAGCATGCCCTCTGTTAGCTACTTCGTCACTATGAAACGCATTGATCCGAAGCATCTCGTCGTCCCCTTGACTTTGACACCTGCTGCACACCACACGGCAGACGGCACCACGCTTCGGTGGTTAGGAAGTGACTATCGAAATAGGAATAAATTAAGTGGACCTTCCAATTGTTTAACACACCTGGCGTTAAATAGGGAATTAATTCTGGGACTTGTTTTGAACAATGTATTCTATTGTTTTTGTAATAAAATGAGTTTTAAATACAAAATAGTACCTTGTGTACGAACTAAAGCAGCGAAGGTTCAGAATGAGATAAAAATGTTACGACAACTATCAGCTAAAATTGATAGAAAAAGTTTCACTTACTATAGTTATTTCACTAGAGAATATGCTCGAGGTCAATTTCAAAAAGATGCTTTTGATCACCACTGGGAAATGGGTTACAGTCAGAAGGTTAAATTCACAAAATATATTATTTAAAAAAAAAAACGAATAACGAAGTATTGAATGCTAAATTTATGATAAATTACAATCTGCGAACATAGCATCAATCGTTACATGAATATTAGATTGTGTATCATTTTTTTTTATCCGCCACATTAATTGCGTCACACGCGTTTCACTTTTCAAGTCGAAAGCGCATTCATTCTATTTGTGTTAAGTCATTTGCATTATATTACATTAAAATTAGCTGATCAATTCTTACATGCGATTGCATAGAAGTAAGTATTTTTAACTTTTACGGTTGTAATGTAGATGATATAGTAAAAAAAAACCGTTGAGTCCGCCACAATTTCAATATCAATATGACCGGATTCGGTAAGGAAAAAATTATTAGGATTTCCTAACCATTGCGTTGGTATGTGAAATCGTAATGAAGTTATAACAATTTCGTTGCTTTTTGCTCCGTTAAATTCATATTACTTTCTGATTACGCAATCATAGGCTTCAAGAAGCAAGTAATCGGTGCTTGTAAGGCTCGTAAGTTAATGAAATAGTTCCAGACACGATTAATGTTCGTAGTTGAACTCAGCTGCTGTCTAAGGTTAGCCACGTTTCTGGATTCATAGAGGGACGAAGTTAAAACGCTTCCTGTACTAGCGGGGATACGGGGGATACGATCTATTACGTGAGGTCAATATCGCTACCACGGAAATAAATTTCGTTCAATTCGTACCGGAGTCATTAATCGACCTTGAAAACATCCACCAAATCCAAATGAACCTTTTCCGGGTCACCGCGGTACATAAACACGTTTCTCACATCAATGTACCATAACGAGCTTTCCGACGTGGAACCACTCGACGAGAATGCAGTAATAAACATACAAATTGCATAATTGCCGAAGTAGGGGAGTGGGTCGCATACCGCCGAGCGCGGCCCGCGTGATATAATTCCGAGTCGAATATCACGTAGGTCGGTAGTGCGAGGTGCAACGGAAGTATTGACTCATGGAGAATTATGCATGCCTGGTACTTTTTAGGTCTTACAACGTAACATCACGCCTGTAATCCCCGAAGAGGTGGGCAGAGGAGTGTAGTACACTCCCACGTTTCACCAGTTACGTTTACGTCCCAATATGGAATAGGTGGTGAGTCTATTGCCATACACAGGGCACACGAGAGGGTTAAGGCCATAGTCTACCGCGCTGCCCAAGTGCGGGTTGGCAGACTTCACACACCTTAGAAAACATTATAAATGTTTACTTATTACAAATATTAAGGTTTTAATGATTTTCTTTAATACATTGTAACGTAATACATAACATTTACACATACATATATCATGTCTCACCTATTTAGCCTAGAGTTAGGCAGACACTAAAGATATCCGCACGCCACGGTCCTGGCAAACGTGTTTCGCGTGTTCACATTCATTAAAGTGATCATAATATTTTTATGTTCGGACAAAACATCGTAAAGCCAAACCGGTACTCACTGGGTAGGTTTGCACATAACAAAGAGTTATAACTTTAACAGACAATGGTTATACCAATAAGTAACACAAAAGTAGACAATTTCCGCCATATGTTCCACGAAGCCGGGCCGAATATAGCAAAGAATAAATTCACGTACGGCATCCAAAAACACTTAATACAAAAATACAAAAACATTTACGGTCGCGCTCCGCAATAAGCTTCAATTTTGAATCCATAGAAACAGAGAGGCGGTCGTTTATTGAAAAATAATTTCGAAGAAATCTCTATTTCGTGTATAGCCTAGCGGGTATTTATATTACCTCGTATACGCCGCACGAGCCACTGCCAGTACATATTTGCAGTTTCACAGCGTACGTACATCTAATCTCTCATAAACCACCGCATTTCATGATTTATGGAGCACTTAGACCAATGTCCCTCGTACTTGAGTGTTTTAAAATATATAAGCCAGAAATTTTGTACGAT
>DWEG01000435.1:0-11189 GCA_018245845.1 Apyrrothrix hygieia | reverse complement strand
ATTTCTAGTAGTAGCTCGGAGTCTGGACTTGTGCCCGGCGTATGGCAATAGGCTCACCCCCTATTCCATATTGCGACGTAAACGTAACTGGTGAAACGTGGGACTGTACTACACTCCTCTGCCTACCTCTTCGGGGATTATAGGCGTGATGTTACGTTTTTTACGTTTGATGTTACGTAGGTAGACATTATATTTTGATACAATTATAGGCGACTGACACGAATATTGATCAACCTTGATTGAACTAATGGAAATGACGTTTGATTACGCTGCATAATGGGCACGTTTCGGCGATGATTTGATCATATCTGCAGTTCCGTACAACGGTGTGCCAATGATTGTTGACGCGTGGCGATAATGCATTCAACCCACATCCATACGTGAACAGAATTAAAAGCTCATTACATATAATAAAATTATCGCTTACGAGGTAGGCAGCACCAAGCCAAGTAACTCTATCTTTACTGACCTAACGTTCTACCGTTATCACTCTCCTCATACACGCGCGACGATTTCAAAAAGTTTTTACTTAGTTACTTTAGTGTTGATCTAGTTAACGTTATTTTCACTTAGTTCTATTAGTGTCTACTTCGTACTAGCAATGAAAATAAATTCATGTGGTCTTGCACGTAATAGTAATACTGGTGGACTTATTATATGGATGTCCATGATGCAACACGCTAGGTAGCTAAGTTATTATGGGAGCTAAACTAGAACTAACTTAGAACTAGATACAAAAATAATATAGAGGCCAAACCTTGGTTTGTTTAAAAATAAACTATAATATATACTTTCGCTATTCATGGCAGTAATAATGTAATAATAGTCTGGAAACAACTCGACGTATTTAGCTTTTTTGTATTGAAAATGTTCTAATTATGAAAGTCTATATTTTTTTATTTGTCATGTGTATTTGTTGACTGCGTCGTTGGTCGTGTTGGTTGGATGTGCGACTCAAGATCGAGAGGTGCTGGGTTCAAATCCCGGGTCGAGTACTATTGGATTTTGCTAAAATTAGAACTTCTAGTAGTAGCTCGAAGTCTGGATTAGTGCCCGGTGTATGGCAATAGATTCACTACCTTTTCCATATTGGGACGTACACCTAACTGGTGAAACTTGGAAGTGCACTACACTCCTCTGCCTACCTCTTCGGGATCACAGGCGTGATATTACGTACGTAAAGCTTATATATTTCCATTTCATAAACCAGAATATACCACCCTTAATAATACTTTTTAATCATACGAAATACAAAAATATTATAGTTTCGACATTTCATTGATGTATATTGTCTGTTCTAACCATCGCGTTCTCATCTTTAGTCGATTATACCATTCCATATACATCGTTCGTCTCATTTCAGTTTCCGGCAATAACTTTCTGGATAGTGGGCTATGAGTTCGTATTTTCTCATTTTGTGTTTTTGAAAAATTACAAGTATGCGGTACGTTAGTTCTGTGCACTTTTGGATTAGAATTATTTATTTTGTCATAATTAACAGCTTTTTTTCTGTTACTCGTGCTCGCTTCAGTTTTTCTATAAGGATATAAAGTGTTGTTTAAATTACCCACATTATTAAAATCAAGATTATCATGAGATACTTTTGTATAATTTTTCTTTGGTTGCATTGAAATTGAATATTTTTTATTAGTTTTTACATGATCACTAAAATTAACATCAGGCATAATTGCTGGCACTGGTTCAATATTTTTCCATTTTATGTTGTTAGATTTACTTTTTTTACTTGAAAATTGTGTGGGTAGTTCAGAACGTAACAGATCTTGATTATACAGTTCATTTTTATTTGGTATATTTTCTGTTTCGCCTTCAGATATTATTTGTTTATAACTGTCGCCTTGGCTATCTGGAACGGTATCAGATGCATCTTGCTTTAAGTCTTCACCAGTTTTATGAGTGTCAACATTTTTATCCACGAATTCTTGTATAAATTTCGTTGTATCAATCACGGGTGTTGTATCAATTTCGTCCGTATATATTTTATGCATTTTATTGACAAATATATCTTCAGTATTTTTGGAAATGGCACCCTCCTTATCTATAGAGTTTTGATTTGATAGACGTCTGATGGATAATTGGTTTTTTATATCCATGTGCTTGAAGAAGTAATTTTCTTCTCTAGCTTGGCAATGTTGATTTTGTAAAGAAAGCATTAGGTCTGAAAAAGTCTCTACATTCGGCATTTCAAATTTTTCATTTGATTCACATAAATTTTCGAATGATTCTATAACATTCACATCATTCATTTTGCTACTTAACATTTCCCACATTTCTTCATGATTTATTTCATGTAACTCAGTAGGTGTAGGACTCTCTGTAGGTGAATTATGTTGCTCTGGAGATGTCCCCGAGTTGTCTCCATTGAATTTCTTGTCAGACCATAGATAATGCATATTTATCGAAAGATCCATTGATTTAAACATATTTTTAAACTTTTGCTGCTCTTTTCCTTCACTAAGAATAGTTACAGCTAAACCATACAATCCAAACCTACCAGCTCTTCCTATTCTATGTAAGTAAGTTTGCCACTCATATGGAGGTTCAAAATTTACAACCAAATCTATATTGGAGGCATCTATACCGCGCGCAGCTAAATCCGTAGACACTAATATTCGGCACTTATATTGTTGCAATGTCTTTAGTGCATCTAACCGATCCATTTGTTCTTGCTGACCATACAATTGTTCTGAAGGCCACTTAGCCTTCTTAAGCAATTTATGCACTTCTGATACTCGGGCCTGATAATTACAGAACACTAAACATTGCTTAAACTGTATTTTTGCAAGTATTTGAAGTAATTCTTTAAATCTATCTTGTGTTTGTCTAACAATGTTACTGTTGTATTTAACTAAAGTGACTTTCTGCTCAATACCTAATAGGATACTATCACTATCAGGGCACACATGATTAGCATTTTGCACATAATTATTGATAAAACTCCTAGCTGAGTCTGAATAAGTAGCACTACTCATAATAACCTGTTTTTGTTTAGGTAAGGAAGCATGGATGAATTTAATATCTGTTTGAAAACATTTCTCCATTAATTTATCTGCCTCATCAAGAACTAATAGTCGGACAGCTGTTGTGTCTATATGCTTATTCTGTATCAAGTGTTTTAAGCGTCCTGGACTGCCAACAACAATATGAACAGGCTTTTTAAATTTCTTGACATCTTCTTGAAATGGTAATCCACCCATAACTACTTCAACCTGCAAGTCTGAAATATAGACAACCATGATTACTATAATATAGGTTTACATGGGTCATATCACCTACTATGTAGAAGAAGCATGTCAGATTTGTGAGGATAGAGATATTTGGCAATTGGTGCACTCTATTAATCATGTGAGGCACAATTTTGTCAACTAATGAAGGCCATTGGAATACAACTACTGAAGTCATTAGATAACCAGGAAACACATATGTAGACAATAGACTGCCTCGTGGGTCATGTTGGTTGCAAGCGCGACTGCCCACCGAGAGGTCCTGTGTGCAAAACCCGCATCAGGTACTTTTGGATTTTTCTAACTTAGATTTTCTAGTAGTGGCTCGGAGTATGGATTTGGGCTTGGTGTACGGTGATAGAGTCACCACTTATTCCATAATGGGACATAAATATTTACAAAATTTTTAACAACGACATACTTCTCAGGTGAATCAATGAATTTTAAAAAAATTGTGTTTTCGATGCACTTTTTCAGAGCAAGAAACAAAGGTCTTCTGCATAAAGTCGTTCCGATAAATCAATTAGTAGTTATTTGAAAAAAGTTTTATTTAAAATTTTTTTGACAATGATATGTCTCAAACGAACAAATCGATTTCTTTTGTTTATTTTGAGATTTCTCTTCTTTGAGATATGTTTTTGTGATTTCTCTGAATTTATGGAGTCGAATCGGTTGCAATATGTATGATATCTAAGGGTAACAAAACCCTACCGAATGACGCCAATCCCGTTCCGATCGAGCAACCCGTTCAAAATTTTTTGAAACACACTCATACACATACATAAATTCAAATATTATTGTAAAATAAATTCAAATATCATTGTAAAATTAGTCAGAATAGTTTCCTAGGACCTCAAAATGGGGAGATTTGAGGAAAATTTGATTTTCGAAATTTGACGTGTGAGCAATACATACATACATATCCTCATGCCAGGTTCCTCAGGGGAAAGGCAGAGAGCACCAAGTGCCAAATATTTCTATCTATACAGACCTACAGTGCTTATTCTATACTCATCACTCTCTTCATAGATGCACACTGATATCAGAGACTTCTGATAATGACAGCAATAACTACCCAATTTCTTAATTTTCATAGGGGGAAATGAGAAATTATTATATATTTAACATACATAAATACATACATATCTTCACGCGAGGACCCTGACGGGGTAGGCACCAAGTGCCAAATATCTCTATCCTTACAGACCTACCGAGCTTTTTATTTAACAAATCCGTTAGATTAAATTGAACAGATAAAATGGGACAAATCATTTGCATGAGCTTGGTAATTAATTATTTGCAGGTACGTAATTCACTGTGTATACTATCTTGCTGAACCTTATAAATAAATAAACAATACAGGTATATTTATTGCCAATACATAATACAATTGTACCTAAATAAGGGATATTCTAAAAGTGAATTAAAAAGTTACCTTGGTATGTGGATCCAATTTGTTTCAAAACATCACACAGTTGTGCCGCTATTTCACGTGTTGGTGTTAAAATCACTACCTGCAAACCCTTTTGAAGATCCAGTAGCTCCAGGGCTATAATAGAAAACACAGCAGATTTACCAGTTCCTGACTTTGCCTCCAGCAACAGATCTGCAATATTAACAAATGTACAACTTTAAATATGGTGACATACTCACACTTATACAAATAGTGTATGTTAAAAGTTTGAGACCTTGTATTTAAAAATGTGCAGTGTGTTTATCTTAACTTCATTTTATCACTAAATAAATATGCGGCAACATCGAGGAATATGAGCGCAATATAGTGTCATTGTTGAAAATCTAAGTTAGATAAATCCAATAGTATCCAACCCGGGATTTGAATCTAGGACCTCATGATTGGCAGTCACACATGCAACCAACACAAATAACAAGACATTTGTCAAGAATCTTAAAAATGAAAGAAGAAAAATCATGGCACCATGACAATATGAACAATTGCCTTAATCATCATCAGCCAATCTCAGTCCACTTCTAGGCACTAAGGGGCGGCCCTTTAGGAATACTGATCGTGAGCACATTTCTAACTTATTCTGACATTATTCAAAACAGAACAATATGGCAGGGATGCTAAAAATATGGTTCAAACACCTCAGTGTCCTCTAGTCAGATATGTTTATAATTGTCTGCTTCATAAGGAATCCTGTTGAAAGTGTAATATAAAAGCTACACATAATTTCACAACAGATACTAGATAAATTATGACAGAGGAAAAAGAATTTGCCAACTAACACCAATCAACCAACACCCACTTGTCCACTGTGGCAGACATGGCCTCAACCCTTCTGACTTTGAGATTAGACTTGTGCCCACCAATGAATTGATAAGCAGCCTTGATGATGATGGTCAGTGAAAAAAGTTACGGTAGTCAAGGACTTTTATAATTAAAATATGATCAGTTTTACATGACTGATTAACATTTCATGAATATTTAATATATTTCAACATACCCTTTCAGTTTGGTTGTATTTTATCTTACTGTTGTATTAAAAGGGATCTTAAACTTTTGAAAAGTAGTGTTAATATTCACAGTGGGAAAGAATGTTTCACATTTGAAATAAAACTGACACAAGAAGATATTTGGCAACTTTGTTCTTCTGCACTAATGCAAAGCAAGCCTTAAATAATATTAATCTTACCAAATCCACATTTCCCTATAGGGATTCCATATAACTGGATCGGAGAAGGTTTATAAAAACCCGCAGCCTTCAATCCTTTCATGGTGTTAGGGGCAAGAAGCATTGTTTCGAATGTTATATTTTGGGTTATTTTAACATCTTGGGTACGATTGCCCTTAGAGATATCATGTGCCAATACCATTTTTGTTTTGTTATATTATACTTATCCCATTAATTTTAATTATTTAATTATAAATCACCACACAATTCTAAAAATTCCGATTTCGTTACTGATTCAAAACGGCATTTGTCGGAAACAGGAATAGAATCACTGACCACTGTAATGTCTATGACACATTATCGATACTATTCACTGATCTTAATATATGGATGTCTTATCCTGTAGTTCGCTATAAATGTATAGAGATATTATGTGTAGAATAGGCGAGCCAACCAGAAAGCCACCTCGTCGGTAGAGAAGAAATAGAAAGAATTGGTACTCGTTTCTCTCTTTAAAGACGCATGCGCAGCAGAGAAACAGCAGGATCTACGCGCATCGATTACTGAAGAAAACAATCAGATACGATTACATAACGCGCAAGCGTCATTAAAGAGAGACACGTATGCCAAACTCTTTGTTTTCTTTCTATTTCTATCAACAAGACATTTTCACTTATATACGCGCTTATGGCTCGCCTACTCTATTTATGTTATTCTCTAGGGATTAATAATACCAATTAAATGATTATCAGCGCCTCTATTACTGAGGAAAGAACTAAAATGAAGCGCAGTGCGCATGCGTGTCCACCATAGTTATACATCACTTATATAGTAATATACAAGTGCCGTTTGTTAGCGCATGCGCAGTATCACTTAATTTAATCTTTTCCTCAGTATAGAGAGGCTCTCACCAGTTACAGTCCGATTCCATTTTTTGTAATCCGTAGGTATGAGTTATCCAGTATGTTGAGATCAGTGACACTGTGTAATAGGCTGACAGAACTTTAACTGGCATTTTCGGTAACGTTCATAAATTTTATAACGCGTTATATTCTTTGACAGTACGTTAAATAATAATATCAAATTTCCCACCGTTTCCATGCCGTGTGTCATTTAATTTAGTGTTATTTTTTGGTAAGGATTTTAATAGAATTCATTATTTTCCCACTTTATTACTAATCTACTTGGGCCTGTCCTCTGGTTTCTGAACTGGTTCTGTAGAAATGGCGAAATTTGTGGCTCTTGTATTAATTTTGTCTGATATTAGCAGTAACTAAAATAATGTGATGTTTAACTGTTTCATTGTGCCGTTTATGATTATTTTAAGGGATATGGTTGTGTTATGTTGATATCGTGAAGTCGTGTATCCGTGTATTGTTCTAGTACAAAATATCTTACCACAGTTTCGAATTTATAGAATTTTACACGTAGGTAATCAAGTCTTATGTTCTTACAAATAATTATTTTTAGCTCTAATTTGTCTAGGCAACCATAGTATTTCCTCTGTTAGTTTTGCGGCTAGACGGTGTTACTTTTATCAACAAAAATCAGTTAGGTCCACTCCTTCATTTATTATTTGCTAATTGAAAACGATGAACTATCAAGTTTTATATTATTTATAACTACTTCGTATTGTATTAAATTTAGTACAGTTATTGGCAATATTAACTGTATACTATTTCTATGAGTTTCATTTAGTTACGTTAAGTTGATGATAAGTACTACTTTAGTAGTTTTAAGTAAACAAACAACATTTGTGTACAATTCAAGTCTTACATATATGATATCACTCGTGAGCAATATTTTAAGCTTTTTGTACACAAAACCTACATAGCACACACATTAATTCCTGTTTTTATGGAATATAAGTATAATAATAATATGGGATTTTGCTACGGGTATATGTTCATTGTATTACTCATATTTTCGTGAATAAGAAAAATAATCGTTATTAATTTGAGACGAATAAAGTATCTGTGACTGCATTTTGTTGTTTAGGTCTCCAACAATGAACAACTGTGGAAGTGGTGTTAGTGGCGGAGGTGGTAATATTGGCCCTGGTGGGGGTCCATATGACACGAAAATAGCTGGATTGTATGACCTACTGGATACCTTGGGCTCTGGACATTTTGCTGTTGTAAAGCTGGCACGACATGTATTTACAGGAGAAAAAGTTGCCGTAAAAGTAATTGACAAAAGCAAATTAGATGAAGTCTCCAAATCACATTTGTTTCAAGAGGTAAAACCAACTTGTAATTTTTTTTCTTTTCCTATTCCTATTTTATCATTATGAAATGTTATTTTGAAAAACAGTTTTCTGTTAGAATTTTAGACTCATCTTCCAACTTCCACCATACAGACATTTCTATCATGATGCACCACCCCATAGGGGCAGATAAAGATCCATTTTATGAAATTTTCATTTTATTTTTACCTTAAGAAATATCTGTATCAAATTAATTCAATCACAGCTAACGGATTTGTATGTAACTTCTATCTTTTATGACTACAGCAGAGATGGAATCTTAAAAACCTTTTTACATCCATATTAACATACACATCTAGCAAATAAAGTGGCCCAAATGCAAAGTGAACTGGTTTGAAATGTGGCCTGTCACTCTGAAGGACGGCTGCACCTCTTCACAAATGTGCTTTTTAATGTTAAATATTATTAGCTATAACAGTGAAGGAAAACATCATGAGGAAACCTGCATACCTTAGTGTTCATCAAAAAAAGGGTTCTCTAAGGATGTGTGAAGTCTGCCAACCCGCACTTGGTCAGTGTGGTAGATTATGACCTTAGCCCTCTCACTCTGAGAGGAGACTTGTGTTCCAACATTGGAACGATAAAAAGGGTGGAAAAAAATATGCACAGTTGCCTAAAAATAGCTAAAATATATATGACATCATCAATTTCAATTGAGTACGTGATATAAATTTTCAACAGCTTAAAATATGTTGTAAATCATTTAAAGACTTGATATTACAATAAAAAGACACATAACATCACACCTGTAATACTCAAAGTGGTTGGTAGAGGAGTGTGGTACACTGCCGAATATCGCCAGTTACATTTACATTCCATTACGGTCTATTGCCGTACACTGGGTACAAATTAGGGCAGTGAAAAGAATTTTCAATAAAAATTCTTTTAATTCAATATCGAGATAAATCGGTACTGGTCCTTTATTATGCATTATCAATAGATTGTCATGTGCCTTGTGCCTGCGTGCTGCGAGGTGCAGATACACTCTTACCGGCACTGACAACCCATCATACACAATCCTGTAAAACATTTATAAACAACTATAAAATATTTAAAAAAACAATAATGTACCTTTTACCTAGTGAGTTTGAGAATTTTCTATCATTTATTATTAACAAGAATAGCAGTTTATACCCCACTTATATTGTAGAATCTATTTGACACTGATAATATTGAAACAATCCATCGACATTAATTTGTTTCTCAATAAATTAATGGTAAGTATTTGGGCCACATTTTAGGCTGATGAGTGATTTTAATTGTATGAAGGGTTACTATAGATGACTTTTGAAAAATAATATTTATTCATGTATGTTAAATATTAAATTGTTTCGTGAGTGAGCTATATACATGATATAATTAAGTCTGCCTTAACTCACATGTTTTCTCAGCACAGTTCAATTAGCTAGGCTGTTTTGGACCTATCCAAACGGTAAACTGGCTGTCGCGACTTTATGCGACCAGTGCAGGGGGCTCATGAAGAAGGATGTCAGATACGCCCTGAACGAGTCGAAATATCCTGACAAAACATATATGTGGATGCTAGTTTAATATATAACTTTTTTGTCGTTCTAGGTAAATTTGCATGCCTATTCTGTCAGGATTTACAGGAAATACATTGTGTAATATATCGAGTATATATTCTATATATAAGTGCAGTAAATAAAGTGTTATAAATTTTGTGTTTTCAGGTGCGGTGCATGAAGTTGGTCCAGCACCCAAACGTTGTCCGACTGTACGAAGTGATTGACACGCAGACCAAGTTATACTTAATACTGGAACTGGGAGATGGAGGCGATTTATATGATTACATAATGAGACACGAAACTGGTCTGTCTGAATCTCTCGCTCGGGATTACTTCCGGCAAATAGTCCGCGCAATCTCATACTGCCACAGGTGCAATTTTCGAAGAGTGAAAACATTTTGCATAATATTCTATTTCATGTTTTGTTTTCTAAACTCTAGTTTATTTTTTAGGTTACATGTTGTTCACCGAGACTTGAAGCCAGAGAATGTAGTTTTTTTTGAAAAGTTAGGTGTAGTCAAACTGACTGATTTCGGTTTTAGTAATAAGTTTTGTCCGGGACAGAAGTTGGAAACCTCCTGTGGATCGCTAGCCTATTCTGCCCCAGAAATATTGCTAGGTGACTCATATGATGCACCAGCTGTCGACGTCTGGTCCCTCGGGGTGATACTGTACATGTTAGTGTCCGGACAAGCACCGTTCCAAGAGGCCAATGATAGTGAAACTTTAACTATGATAATGGACTGTAAATATACCATACCACCCCATATATCAAGTCCTTGCAAAAGGTTCGTAATAATTCCGATCATTAAATACCATGTTGACTATTGTTCAATTGTACATGTGTACATAAATAAAATGAACATGTTTCTCGTCCAGGCTTATAGGGAGAATGTTAGTGAGAGAACCAGAAAAACGAGCTACGCTCGCAGAAATAGCCACAGACCCGTGGGTGACCGCCGGCGAGGGCGTCGCGGCCGAGGACTTCGACACGCCGCTAGTGGCGAAGGAGCAGTTATCTGAGGAGGACCGCTCGGCGATCGTACAAAGAATGGTAAATGGTGCCATTGCGACCAAGGAACACATCTTGGAAGCTATAGAGAAAAATGAATACAATCATATTACTGCCACGTATTATTTATTAGCAGAACGAAAACTGAGGTGCAAAAGGTAAGTACATTGTCTGTAACACAACATGTTGATTTGAGAATGTTTATGAGTTATTATAACGCGCAGAAGTTAACTAGGCACCTCGCTATGATGACGCAATAACGAAGTACTGACTGTATGAAGAAGTATATTTTGGCATATTATGTATTTTTAGTTCTATTTTAGTATAAAACGCCCGTATATAACTAAGTTATAGTTATACGAGCGAGGCGCGGAAGGCGAGAGGAAGTTCATCTCTCGCAAGTGCCAAGTCGACGTGTGCGCGCTGTTCACTCTTTAAATGTGTTTTAACGGATAACGTTGGTATCGCGCGGTGCGCAGGCAGGAGGCGCGCGCGGGCGCGCGGCGGCCG
>DWEG01000434.1:0-11192 GCA_018245845.1 Apyrrothrix hygieia | reverse complement strand
ATTGGATCAAACATTACTGTACCCATAGGGTTAATTATTGTCTGCTGAAATAATATTTAATCTTATAAAATTTTGCGACTGCAGTGATATCCAGCCCATTTCGTGTGTGACATTAAAATGTACATTGTTGGTCTAAAATGTTGGCCACAATGTTGGACCAAGCGTCCACATACGGTGTTAAGGTTGTAAAAAATGTTTCGAATGAAACCGTAAGATGGAAAGTATTTTTCGTGTAGGTATGTACGTTTAACTATTTATATTTGAATGCGTTTGCGTACAAACATTCGATATGCCAAAGTATCAAATGTAATAGCAAATTTACATCAAATGTATTTGCATTAGCCCCAACAAGGCTTAACTTGTAGTAACTTGATCCGGCTCGAAGGACCATGTTGAACTATTTTGCGGCATATACATAACTTTCTACAGCATAGCTAGAATATACAAAGTGTTTGTGTTAAATTAAACTGGATATTTCGAAATGGATCGGAAAGTCAACGTTGGTTAGACCTACCTATGCTGATTTTATGGCTATGGAAGTCGTATTATTGACGAGAAACGGTAATGAGTGTACTTTATCTAGCATATCAGATATGTAAATGGCTTAATATTAAATTTAATGTAAACGGTACAAGCTTGGTATCTTAAAGTTGGCTTAGTCTAGCTTTCTTGTCTTAACGATCCATATAGATATTATGCATGCTAAAATATCTTTGACTGTTTGTTTGTAACGATTGTACGTCCAAAAGCACGGGACTGCTTATGATGAAATTTTAACTGGAGATATCATACATTCTAGAAAGGAACACGGACAATTCAAGATATATTTCTAAGTAAAGTAAAAAAAGAGAGCAATGGAGGATTAAAGGTTATAAGAGAATTATTTAAAACACTGCGCGAACTAACATATAGAGAACAATTTGTCTTATATAACAGTAACAAAACTGCATACCTTAAATTCCGGATTTTTTTTAGTTTCTTCAATTTTTGTATCATTGCCAGAGTTATATTATTATAAAACCCGATATTTACCACATTTTATACCATCGACGATGCTATTTTCATTCCAGTTATTTCCAATGGATTCCAGATTCCGTAATACTAGACGTTAAGTAGAACGCGACCTGGCGTAGTTTCTAATAACTAAATAAATACAGCATTTTATGTTCACTTTCTTTGAACTGATAATGTATCGTTCTAAACCGCATCCCGATAAGGGCAGGCCGCGAACGAGGCTTTGCGATTTCTCCACAATCAGGATCATAATTTGCTCGGGCCGTACCCCCATTTGTAAATGATATTATTTCGTATTGGTTAACTGTTCTCATATCCAAGTATCTTTCATCAATTCCGTTAGCTTCCTTAATTAACTCGGATGTTTATGCTCCGATCAAATATAGCTATGTTACTGGTTGCTCTATTCAAAGTGTATTTTACTTAGTTTTATATATGTTATTGGTTGCTTTTAAAATAAATATTAATAACAACACTTCCAACTAACTCTTGCTTTTTTACATTCCACGAGCATCCCTTACAAAAACACACAAGTACTAAGTCCGGGTGCCAATATGTTTAGTCATGTTAATATAAATCAGCCCGTAATCGACCCTCTTCACAGCTGATCTTACAATAGTCTTCGTCTTTATTCAGGTTTCATTGAATTAATACTATTATGTACAATGATAAAATATTTTTAGACTTTCAGTTATGACTCAGAGAACCTTTATTAAGCAACGCAAAAAAAGGTATTTTCGAAATCCCATTCGCTTGGTGCAGACGCGACAATTTTTTATCCGCGACTACATTCCTCTAGTAAATGTGCACGGAAAGTGATTTTTAGCCTTCACTGCGTCCATTGTTGTCAATGCCTTAAATCTATATTGATGACCTTTCTGGCTGTTGTTCGCACCTGCTCCGCACGCGCTTTTTCATTCCATCTCTTAAAATTCATCTCTCTCATACTATTACATGTACTTGTCATCAAGGTGATTAGCATCTATCTTAACGATAAAATTCACAGCTACAATGTTATTTTATATTTATCTTTGTTTCCCTTGCTTTGTAATTACGTTTGTTCATTATGTACTAGCTGGACGACCGAGGTTTGCTGGGATGATGTTGTAGTTAAGTAGTTTTCGTTTCCTAGGCATCTCGAAGTGTAATTGTAGGTTAATAACAAACATATTACAAATTACAGATACTCAGATCTGTTATTTTGAGATACTCAAATCTGTACTAGGTTTTAGGTACTCAAAGCTGTACTTTCTTGTTTTTAATCTCACAACAGAATAACAATAAAAGAATATTTTATAACACTCCTTCTTTGTGCATAATTGACACTAAGTTGTTTTAGTATTTACTTAGAGGTGAAATTTCTAAAAACGATTAAGCACATCAATTTTTTTGTTGTAGAAAGTTTAAATCTAAAATGTCAGGTGTGTAACTTCAAAACCGACGAAATTTCATAAAAACTTTCAACCCCTATAGGGTTGGAATGTCTAAAAATCCGTTCTTAGTTGACCCCTACGTAACAAATTGAATATTCCTGCCAAATTTTAAGTGATACGGTCTAATAGGTCTCGAGATATACATGCATACCTATATGTATATTACAAGAATTGTTAGTATTAAGTATTAATATTAAGATTTTAATTGCGAATATGGGAATCATTAATTTTATCAACTTCCAATGTAAAATACTTAACATTTTCACTGTACGCCTTATAATTAACCTAAGATTTAATTAAGTCAATATTTCAATCGACGTTTCTAAAAATCACACATTCGGTTTAAGGTGTGATTAAATCCAAGCGCAAACTCCATTTAAGTAATTCAAAATAGATAATCTCGTGCGCTAACCGGACTAATGCCATATAGGTAATGCCTTAACGCACTGAAGCCATTATGTGGACGACAATGGTGGAATAGTCCTCCTCATCCCGGCCTTATACAGACTGCGCACATTGTCCTGGGTCCTTTTAAGCTATTGTTAATGTTCTCAGCGTAACACATGGACAGCAAATATAAGTATGCGATTGGTAATGTACTTAATACGTAACACAATATTCTTCACTTTTTTATTATTAACTCGTATGGGTGAAACTTTGTAAATGAGTAAGTAACAACTAAATTTCGGAGTCTTTGCGAAAGTAGTGATATTAAAATGATTATTGAAATCGAGTTTTGAGCATTGGGAAAGATTTTTGTTGTTAGGCCATTATTGTAATTCATTCAGCGAGAGAAATTTCCAATCAATGTTTTTAAATAGCGATGGAACGGACGACATCAGCTCGGAACGGGCCGGTCATATATCTCGTTGCGAGATTTCGACATCCATTGTATGTGCTCAGGTCTGTATTAATGAATTGTACGTCGATTCATCACCGAACAATGGCGTGCGAGATGCTTTTGTCACACGTGAACCGCACTGTAATTAAGTTAACAAAGTGCCCGTGTGAGGAAAGATTGATGGAATGGACAACTTGGGGGAAGAGTTGACTGAACTATGGCGAAGATTGTGAACCTCTGGAACCAATAGCAATAGCTTAAAAATGACATATTTTTGACTAATGTTTGCTTATAAAATAAAACTGCGAGACGAATCAGTAACGTATACATTTTCATTAATTAGGGAATGTGGTGAGCTTATAAAATCCAAAATCTGTTGCATAGATCTTTTCACGATTCTGGAATGCAACGTTCCATATCTGATGAATTGCGTCAGTCTGTTTTCAGAAGCAGATGATCACGAGATCAAAACCGCAGGCCATTTCCCATGTAATACAATGAATGCTTAGAGAAATCGCAACAGCAAATACTGCGCAACATTTCTTGTTTGTATTTGTTTGTAACGGTGCTTAAATTAGTTGATCGCATTATATATTGTCGACGGTATGTATCGACGTACTAGTATATCGGGTCGACCTAATGGGAGCAGCCTTTTTGTCTAGCTCTGCATTCTCTTGCTGTAAGTGTGCAACTTCGTGTGAGAAACTGTGAAGCATAATTTAACCGTAATATTTAAAAATGCTTTGATTTCTAGTTCTCGTGATATTTTGACGATTATATTTCCATAGAGAATTAATTAACTGTCTTTTAATTTCTAAATAGTATGAGAAAAAACCGATTACGGATTGGTATTGTGAGTTATAATTAAAATTTTCATTTCTTAATATCATAGTTTCAGGAACTACTTGCATTTCATATCTAACGTGTAAATTCAATTCTACTTATACTGGAACATTAAACTTAAATTCGAATGTAACATATTGTATGTGATATATGGATTGATTAATGCCGACTTGTCGACCATAGTCAGTTTTCCCTAATGAATCTTTTTGTATCTGCTTTTCTATATAAACGTTTTCGGTACTTTTTCTGTGTATGCCGACTGCATAATTAGACATTTAAGAAGAATACAGTCTCTGATACGCTCTTTGTTCTGTAGGTAATAAGGAAATCGTTGCATGCGGCTTGAGGTAAACATTAATCATCCTTATAACTGTTTCTCTTGAGACGTTTCCACTAAGTATCTTTTTCATCTCGCGGCTCGATCGTCGCTTAATAACTGTTGTTGGCTTTGAAAAAGCCCATTTAACTTTTCCCATTATCATTACTTTTATTTGCGTTCTTTCTGAGATTACTGCTTCAATTACAGAGTCGTGTACAGATTCTCAGATTGTTAATTTTATTTGCTTGCTTCTGTGCGTTACTGGTTATTAAAGTTTGTGTAATTTTTTCTAACTTTTTAAAATCAGCAATCACATAAACATTTTTCTTGTAGGCATATATGCGGCTGACTATTCCTACCTATAGATCTTGAACTAATACTTGCGGCAGTTATACCTCGCGGATGTGACAATTATAGGGAATCAACGTACAAAGACGAGCCGTGAGTAGGTAATGTGGGGTCATCTCAAGAGCACGTGGGTCATACGGCCGACCGTGACATTGCCGTTCTCAAGGCAAGTTAAATCGCTATAGCCATTTCGGTCAACCTTTTCATAGCACAAAGCGTTGACAAACTCGCAATCGGTGCGTGGAGATGAAAGGCGAGCCTGCAGCGGATGCGACAATAGTCTGGCATCCGCAATTACTATGATTTGAGGCCCCTATTGAACCGTTCATAGTAGGTCGCCGCGTGGAATAGTTACCTTGAATCACGTTATTTACATATCATACGACAAACGCGTTTAGTTAGATGACGATATTTTTTTAATCACATTGACCGTTCTCAGTCAGTGGCTTGTGATTATAATGTTTAATACGCTTTAAGGGATATGTAAGTTAAATTAATTTAAATGTTCTAGTAATATTTTTCGGGCGCTTACGTACGTGTTTATTTATTTATAAGTTCACCAACGATTAATACATTTAAATAGTATACAAAATATAGTTCGCACCAACACAATTACAATAAATGTTGAATCACTTACAGGTAAATAAATTGATTATTTGTATTAAACAGACGAATACTTTCTAAATAAAAAAAAATCTAAGAAAAAAGAAAGCAAAATTACATCTAAGACAGGAATAAAAAGTAGAGTTATGGTAAATGCCTTATTCACTATAACTGTTTTAAAATACATATAAGTGCTCTAAAAGCGAGTAAAGTTTAAACTCAATAGAAAATATAATTTCAATGTTAATGGTGAAAATAATAATAATTTCCACCGTAGCAAAAGTTGCAGACATTCGTCCGCGTCGAATTAAACAGAGGGTGAGCACCCTTCTAAATTTGCTGATCGTGTAATAATAACAGACAGATGTAATAATGTAACATGTCCTTATGATAGATATGAATTCTGTCGTATTGTTTGCGGGGATTATATTTACGTTTGTTTTCACTGAAGTTTTTATGAGTTCTTATCATATAGTATTCATTGCTTCTGTCGTTTATAATTTACTGCATCATTTATGAAGACTAGACATGTTTCAAATTATAGATTTAATATTGTATGTAGAACGAATGTTTTTTATACGATATTTACTGATATATAATATAACTATGACTGCCTCGTTGGTCGTGTTGGTTGCAAGCGCGGCTGCCGATCGAGAGGTCCTGGTTTCAAATCACAGGTCGTGTACTATTCGATTCCTAATTTCGATTTTCTAGTAGAAATTTCTATTAGTGGCTCGGAATCTGGATTTGTGCCCGGTGTATGACAACAGACTCACGTATTCCATAAGGGGAAGTAAAAGTAACTGGTGAAACAAGCGAGTGTATTACACTCCTCCGCGAACCTCTTCGAGTCTTACAGGCTTGATGTTACGTATAATATAACTATACATTATGTAACCTAGTCGATAGTCATTAATCTGTAATATTTCGTAGTAAAATTGCACATTAACTTATAATTTGCAAGATTAAATCTGTCTTTTATATGTCTTGTATCATTAAACGTTGTAATTTTTAATTGTTAGCGTGTTGGTACTTATCACTACTTGTGTTTCAATAGTTATTAATAATAATTAGGTAATTCCATAACCGATTGTTCCTCATTAAATATTATTGAGATTACTTACTTGCCTCCTTTATCCTATTCAATATCGTCGCGTGGTATATTTTATCAATTAAGGAAATGTGTTTATTATGATAATATGTATTCAAATGAGATAGCAGGGGGATCAAGAGATTAAAGCCCAATTAATATTAGAACGTTAATTGGGAGTTAGGGAACTGGTAGCTGACTGTGCGTCGACCATGGCTGTTATTGCCTTCGCTAGCTGACACTTGGAACCTTTGACTCTTTTAAATTGTAATAGGTCTTTTATCTACACACACGACATCTTTCTTGCAGATAGTCATTTTATTGTCAGAAATAGGAGATCAACTTTGTGTCTGTTTTTCTGTAACAATAGTACTCAATCTGATAATGTAATTTAAACATTGCTCATAGATGATAGTACAGTCGAAGAAGAGGCTGTTGGCTGTATGAAATTAAACAAATTTGATAGGAATTACGATTTTAACGTGTATACTAAAACAAATTTTAATTCAATGTAGCAAAAAAGACAAATATACAAATAGCACTAGTTGTGATCTATGGTTTGGTTTATGCGGATATCTAAATGACTCCTATGCCATAAGTTGCAGATAGGTTAATGACAAAATATACAGTTCATCATTATTAACATACACTTTGGAGCATCATCTATTTGAGAGACACGGCGCGCCATCATTAGACACACGGACAATATCAAATATCAAATAACCAGATACCGCGTATCCCGTCGTATTAAATTGGTGTCATTATAGTTTCTACCTAATTACAAGGTATCCAAATAGCAAGGTGTCTCGGTAATGATTCAACACCCACGCAGCCGTTGGCTAACAGTAGTCCTATAGAAACAACGTAACGGTAGTCGTTGCTCACTATCATTAGATTCGTGAATCTGGTTTATGGTTTTTATCATCGTTTCGTTGTTTAATAGCTCCGGTTACCTCTCTGTCGTCTACTTGTTTCGTCTTCACTTCGAGACGGATATTTGCTGTCTTTCGAATCCAATTTATGATTGTGATGTCTACTACTGGTAACTGAGTGAAATCAATATATGTCTTATGTCCGCTGTAATGTCTGTTTAAGTGTTGTTTATATGAAATGTCTTAAGTACTTGGAAAAATATGCATGGGTATAAACAAATTAAAAAAAAATCGTTTAATCCTGATCTGCTTATTTACATTCCGCATAATTTCATTAAACAAAAACTGACAAAACAAAACATCAAAACACAGATATTTATTAAGTTATCACAGACAAACCAATGTCTCCTTATCAGTTCAGTTACGTTTACAAACGAGTATGATATGATTGACCACAGGAACAGACACGACAGTGGTCGATTGATAATGTTCTGTGAAAATATTGCTTCGTTGAATGCTCCACATCAGACAATGGCCCGAGCGAAGATATGTTAATAGGCGATATAGCGACAAATCATTCAATGTATGTAAATAAATCGTTCCAATTTAGCTAAGCGTACGTATTGTTTGCATTGGAATGGATAATTTTCCGAATTGGACATTCTCTTTAGCTTTCAACAAATGGTCATTATATAAATGGTTTTATAAGACAATGGACTTATTATCTCATTATTTATTTTGCTAATTGGCTATAATATTAAGCCGTTGTTTAAAAACAATTAATTGTTGACGTTAAATATTCTCTTGTCTTTCGTAAATATGTGTTACTGGGATGAGATTTTCGCTCTTTCGGTCACTGTTATTTAATTGCAAGTTCAACTCAATTATAGTAATATATATCATTTTTGTATTTTTCTTACGTTTTGACTTTTAATCTGTTCTGCTTATCAATAATTAGAGTTCTAAGATCTCACAATCGCAATGTGTTAAACGCAATATTCTTAGAATGTACATGAATCGTGTCATTTCAATAAATGCGGTAAATCTTTCTGCGTCCTAATTGTTTTATAATATAGAAAAACGTGTTACAAGCACAGCTCGCTTCTCAAGATTTCTCTTTCATCATCGATATGCGATTAAAATAACTTGCAAATTGCGATAATCGCCGCACTGTCAAATATGTTACGTTTGCCGTGAAATCGCTAATGGACGCGGATCGTTTTGTTCTTCAAACGATATTTTATATCCTATCAAAAATTTTGTGATTGGTTGTCACGCGATTCTACAACCATTGATTGGTAGTCTGGTGTTTTTTGGAACTTGCTTTTCTAAGTTTATCTCCAACCGAAACTTCATAGTAATTAGTCACTTATCGTTTTAGATAAAACTTTTAATTTGGGATTTAATATTTCTTCAAATTTGGCGTCTTATAGACGTTTAATACTCACGACAATTGTAATCAACGGTTTTTAGCTGTTTTCATTTGATTCTATATTTCATTTTATTATATTTAATTTCATCAGTAAGGTTAAAGATTACGTGATTTCGTTTATTTAATAAAGGGAGAGGAGAAGTATTTTGTTAGTGGAAACGTGTCTTAACACTGTTTACCAGCTTAGTTTAGGTTTACCCGTTATCATTATGTAAATGCGAGCGGATGTGTAGGTATGGCTTCTCACGGGCCATTTCGCGGAAGTGGTATTTCGTAAGCGAATTTAGTTATTTTTATGTTGTTCTTATCACTAGCTCTTTCCCACGGTCACTATCGACACATCCGCTGGTCTGTTTTGATATTTCGATGGCTTGATGGGACATGTATTAGCATGTCGTGTTTTGATGTATATATATATATACGCCATTTGATTTATCATTGTCATACATTTAATTATCTGTTCGTGGCCTTCATTCTATATTTTAATTTTTATTACTTCTGCGCTTAGGTCTAGCGAATTGGTGAACGTAAGATCAAAAGTGCATTATTACGAAGAAATCTAATCTTCAATAATCTGACGGTGATGTTAAAAATACACAAAAGCGATCAAGCATCCTCGTCGCCGGCGATTTCACGAAAACCGGTAAACGTCCACCAGGCCGTTTTCCCTTAACCCACCGTTGCCGACACAAAGGGTGACCTTATAAGGTCTACTCGGCCCGTCTAGTTTTTGTTTCGCTCGCTCTGTTTGGGCGTGGTAACGAGACACCGTGTGTTGCGAAAAACATACTCGAGATTCAAAACACGCCGTCTCACATACAAAAGATGTTTGGACGATCTTTCAATACGCTAACTTACTAGTAGCTCGATTTATCGCCATTGCAGTAGTTTTAATTTTGGCAATTCATCAATGGATTATCGTCTGGTTTTCTTACAAGTGTCACATGTTGACAGGTTAACAGATAAATAACGCAAATAAGCATTATGTCGCCCATTTGTACTTTATCATAATAATGATGTATGTAAACTTTTATTAGCATATCAAAAAGTGTTTTTATTGTATAAGTTAGTGCAGTGCCAGAAGAAATGAAAATATCCTTACTGTTTAAATCCCGTGTCTTTAGCAATATAAAAGGATGATCGATTTAATTTTCGCTTACAAGCTATGAATCAGAATAGAAAAATATTTCAGCCTTCGAACAATATCCTCCCGTTTAATTATATTCCATGTTAGCGATTTAAATGACGTGAAACCACTCCATTTATTAAGTTTTTGGGGACGATTTTTTATTTCGAATTTAGAATCCATGTTCGGTGTCGTGTTGCCGATTGACAATTTCTGTCAATATATTATCTGTATTATTATTGAATGAAATGAAATAGGCGTAAAAATATGAGATAGTTCTTTTTAAACTGTTTTTTTTTAAAGTCGCCTCATGTCGTCTCATTTATAATGGTTTTATTGGGTTATACCATTTTAACAATTTTAATGAAAATGAAAGTTGTTTTTTAGTTTTAATAATTTAATAACCTTGTTTAATTCTCCCAACCAATTAACATTTTGTACTACGTATTTAATTCAGTGAAATATTTTATTTTAGGCGTTTTTCCTTTTCAGTGTTCCTAAGGTGTCAATAAACCTTGGAAATGTTGACGTTTGTCAAAAAAGTCGTTCCCACGCGCGTGCCTATCTGAACGGACGATTTGTTTACGTTAGTAGAGCGATAACGTTCAGTTTTTTTAAATTTCGTAACGGGAATTAACACATTAAAAGTATATCGTAAATTGTAAGAATATTTTTTTTTGCATAATGGAATTTTTTCAATGTACAAATTAGGAAATTGTTGTACATTTGAAGGAAGTGTTTTACATGGTTTAACTTATGAATATTGAATAGTATTTTTTATTCTGTGCAGCTGTCACAAATATATTATTATTTAGCATATTATTTTATATCGTAGACTTGGTCGAGTGGTTGCAAGCGCGACTGCCGATCCAGAAGTCCTGGGTTTTAATCCCGGGTCGGGTAGTATTGGATTTTTCTAACTTATTTTCTAGTAGTGGCTCGGATTTGTGTCCGGTGTATGGTAATAGGCTCACCCCGTATTCTATAGTGGACCGTGTACATAACCGGTGAAACGTGGGAGTGTACACTCCTCAGTTACGAATTTCACAACAAAACCAATTTTCAAAATACAATAGTACGCAACAAACTCATGGATTCCTTAGGACTCCCGAGAGATTGTAAGTGACATTCCGAGTTGCACTATTTTCAAAAACAAATCCGTATTTAAACTTTGGAATTGTATTTTTGCACGTTGTCAACTCTATAGCGAAGTGGCATAGGATTAAGGTTAAAATGGTAACATGTATTTATGAAAGTCGTAATATACATTA
>DWEG01000433.1:0-11194 GCA_018245845.1 Apyrrothrix hygieia | reverse complement strand
ACGTAACTGGTGAAACGTGGGAGTGGACTACACTCCTCTGCCTACCTCTTCGGGGATTACAGGCGTGATGTTACGTTTATTTATGTATATTTATTCTTATATTACTATCATTTATTTTATGTATTTTTTTCTTTATCTTTTTTCACCTACCATTCTGATTTTTTATTTTTTCTTACTCTTCACAAAGGGTTGACTGGTGAAGGGATGCCTCTAGGCATTAAGTTCGCCCTTTGTATTGCCTGTTATGGTATACAATAAAGAGTAAATAAATAAAATAAAATAACTTCAACTCTTACGTTACATTTTTTCCTATTAATAATAATACACCTTCCTCCACATGCAGTCACCTATCGATTACCTCTTTATCATTATTATTTTAAAATATTTTTTATGCAAAATAAAACATTAAATTTTATTGCTTAAATTATTATTAAATTTTAAACAAACAGATGGTATAATTCAATTTCGCTGGAATATCAACCATGACCAATAACTCAGTAATGCACTCTATTGGCAGAATTGATAACCACGCCTATCACCACACCTGTAGCGAGCAAGCGAGTACCTGTGCGAGCAACACTAGCAATATTGTTGCTAACAATACAATTTTCATTTCAGCCCTTTTTCTAATATTAACATAATTATATACCAGTACATTAATAAATTAGTATACATTCTGCATTAAATTAGCACCACACTTTATTATAGCTGGTAGCTTATTACATAAAAACGATTGTATTTCGGAAGACAATGTGACAACCGTCCGCTTGCAACACCACACCGCACCAGTTAGATGAGTGATGTTTCGCGAATGGGATGTAGAGAAAGTAAATTGTGAATTTACAAAATAATTTGCTTCCAACTGTGATATGAACGTTTTAGTTTAGTGAGAAATGCTTATTTTATCGTCTTTGTTATATAGCAGAAACAACGACTTATGTAGTTCTACTTTAAAATGTTGGAAAGTTGTTATGAGTGATAAATTTAACCGTGCCTGTTTATAGCGATTTTATGAGTGTTTTTTGGTGCCTGCGGTCAGAATGCCGAGGGGGGAGAATAGACCGAGTATCCTGTTAACCTGGGATGAGAACGATCAGGTGTTCAGCTTGATTGGCTCCAAGTGCCAGGTGAGTCTATGCAGGACACCTGCTGTGGCCTTCCTCGTGATACAAAACACAGATTACGTATCTCTATCCATATCTGGTGATAATGTCTTGCTTATACCGATAAAGAGTACCTGCACCTCGAATATGTTACGTTATTTATTTATATTTATTTATATTTATTTACTTACGCCTTAAATTGTCTGTATCAATTGTGAATGCTAACTGTTATTTCCTTGTAATATTAAAAGTACCTGTTGTGTGGACAGCAGCGATATCTATATTTTTTTAATCTAAAACATGTGATATAAATGAAAATCTTAATATAAATAGTTAAAATATACTTCATCAAAGAACTGAAATAATCATCTAGTCAATTATTTTCACATTAAAAAATATTGAAATTTGTGTTTGATTATGCTATTAAATCAAATGTTTAAAATCAGATTATTTTATTATGAAACTAAAAGTTTAAAAAGTATTCTTTAACATTTCTAGGTAAATATTTATTTTTAACATTTCCTATGAATACTGCAAATTTAATTCTGGGTGTGTTTATTGCACTGAACCATTCTTTGCACAGCATATACCTAATAAAGAAAAAAATCAGTACACATATAGTGTACACAATTTTCATCAAAAAGATTGACATAACATCGGTTCACTGAGTACCTCATCATATCAGTACATATCTATAACAGTTATTAATAATTGGTGACATTTGTCTCTGAAAGCTATTGTTTATGTCACTAATTACACCCAAATTAGTTAATTATATCATTAATGCTGTCAAGTATAACATTACTATTATCTAATGTTATTGATAAATTTTAGTAATGTTGCTTTGTTTTAATGAAAAATTATATTCTGTATTGTAATAAGCTGCTAATAAATAGACAATATAAATAAAAAAATGTAACATCACACCTGTTATTCTTGTAGAGGTAGACAGATGAGTGTAGAACACTCCCACATTTCAGTAAGACCCAACTAACACTGTTTCGGCTTAACACTCGTTTATATGAATCATAGCATTCTCCGAAATTGCATGCACTGTTTGGCTTCCTAATATTCAAAGCAGTTCATCTATGTTTCCTCCTTCCTGCGGTGTTATATGAACATATTTTTATTGTTTCAAACATTTATTGACGTTATTGTAAATATAAATATATATAATACAATTATTGATATAGTGCCAAATAAAAAAAAAAACTAAAAATCAATAGTTTTTTTAATTGGTGATAATAAAAAACATGATGATGAAGCAACAAGAAAACAGTATTTCACTAGAAACTAAAGTGTGAGTGATTAGAAGATTATAGTCTGGTGAACGTCCATCTCAAATTGGTGCTGCATTGAATTAGGTGACTTTAACTTTGGCAACTTCTATATTTGTAAGAAATAAGTTTTTGTTTTCTTATTATAAAAACAGTTAAAAAAATTTCTGGTAAAATATGTGGCCAATTTTCTACCTATCTTCCTCTGACCCCATTATTTACACGATGAGATAATCATGTTTAACACTGTTTCATGTTATGTTATACTTTGAAGGAACATATAGCCCGCATTAAGCAGGTTTTACTGTGTATACAATTGAAGCTACAGTAAAATCAGTGAATGTTAACGGAGTGGAGCTCTAGCACAATTGTATGGGAGGTTTTACAATGTACATTTATTACATCTCGCTTATGCTAGACCTTGGTTGTCACTTGCGGCAATGTTGATACCAGTAGTGCATGTAGCAACATTTGCAAATTAGTTACTTTATTGTGAGAGCTACAGCATCCTTATGCCATAAAACAATTGATATATAACAAAGATTTTATTTAAGCATGCTAAAATTTTATTGTAAATATTATTAAAATTACACTTTTTTATCTGAGCTTATTTATCTATTCCTCATTGTAATGAAAATGTCCTAAATGTCCTAAAAACTAGGCGATTGAACAAAAGGCAGACTTAATATCAATTAATAAATTTAAAATTATCTGGTCTCAGAATATCTTAGCATAGTCTGAATATACTGATAGAATATGTAAAATTAACTAGTTTAAAAATCACTTACGTTAACATAAACATTAATACAAATTTTAAAATTGAGATGCCTGAAAATACCTTATTTGTATATAAGAACATTAATAGAAAAAAATTTAAAATCGACAAGTAAAAACCTACCCACTTCTAAGCATGTTGATATTTTTTTTTACGTTAATGTTGTATATTGCCTAATCATTTAATTATTTCATTTGTATATCAATATGACTCACTGAATCAGTCACTGAGTCATCAAAGCCTCACCACATACTAAAGAAATAAATGTAGAATTTATCTTTACCTATATGTCACATGTCAATTGATTACTGTAAATATGTGTTTATAGTTCGACACACTTATCTGTGCGTACGGCGTTATCCGAAAACAGCGATTTTCTATTATCTATGGCCATTTATTAATGAGCTCAGTAAGATCCTTGCCACTTTTCAATTTTCCTATGTTAATCAGTGTCCCATGGGGCAATAATGTTTTTTTAATAAATAATCATGTACTTTACAAATTGGATTCCAAGTTGCCTTCTTTAAATTCTTATTTAATTAAATTTATATATTTCTGTGATATTTGTGCAAGTTAAGAAATATATCCACAAAAAATTTCTCAGTTCTTTGCTAGTTTTTGATTATCTAGCAACATGAAAATTGCTTCTACTGCCACTTCCAGTTATACAGATAAATGTGTCTGTCTATATATATCAATAAAACATAGCAACATGTCCATTTATCCACGAAACTAATTTACTCATTATTTTACTTTTGTTTATGAAAAGAAAAAAGAATCTCGTGATTTTTTCAGTGAACAATGTTATAAACAGAGGTCCACAATACAGCTGTATATAAACTAGCTGGATGACTGAGCTTTACTAGGATGATATTCAATTTTTTGCTTTGCTGCTACAAAAACATTAAAGTCCTATTTTTTTTTAATCAAACATTTAATTCAATTGAGCCTCATTAAGGTCTAATTACCTATATCTTCCTATTCACTACCAATAACTGTATGGCAATACAGTTTGTGTTAATGAAACTGTATTCCAAGCGAAATACAACATAACAGTTCAAATATGGGAGTACCACACTACACTGCCTACCCCTTTGAAAAAAAGTACAGGTGTGATGTTAAGCCATCACTCTGTTTCTCTCATTTTAATATGCAATTTATTTTAACGTAACTGGTGAAACATGGGGGTATACATCACTCCTCTGCCTACCTCTTCGGGATTACAGGTGTGTTACGTTTTCGTTTATTTTAATATGCAACTTTAAAAGCATTGGTTTTAAAATATTTATGTGGTCTTGTAAGTGTCCACAGCAAAACTTGCTTCACCATCTTGATAACCCTTTTATTGTTCTGCTGTTGTATATGTCTTCTCTCTAAATGAAAAGGATAAGGCCCCAGTCCATCACACTTACCAAGTGTAGGTTAGCAGACTTAATACCCAGATCTTCAAATATGGACCCACAAACAAGTCCTAATTCCTCAATTATTAATCAAAATGTATGATCTTTAATATCACTTACACTTACACTACATATCTCAATTATACAAACATTACATTACAATCATACATTTACATATGTTCACATGTAGATGCATAAGATCCTTGTTACATTGGACTCATTAATATCAATTTTTAACATTACCATAGAAATTTAAGTAATAATCATGAACAAATTTGCATTATCAGAGTATTTATAACACATTTACTTTAATTCTTCAATCTTCCTTTGTTCTACATTAAGATTCTAAATGTGACTGCATTTGGCAGACATATGTATGTGGACATATATACCTCATGAGTGATATAATATTAAAAAAAGTAATTATCATTAAAGAAAATCTTTAGTATTCTGTTCTGTCTCAATACAACATAAAATGTATATGGCTTGCAAAGTCTTCAACCTATAGTATGTAGAAAAAGGTTTCCCAATCATGGGTCACCATCATTTTGTAACACAAACAATACTCATTTATATTCTGGGGTGCAATGTTCACACACATTCCACATTGTAATGGTACAAAGCAATGTATAGGCCTGCTGTTTGCATTGTCTTCATAGTTGAGCTGTGAGTATATCTCGAACTTGAGTAATACTTTCATTATTTTGATATTCTATTATGAACAGTATATAATCATTGTTTTGATTATTATAATTTAATCACACCAGATTATTTACGGGGTTGGCATAGTGCACCAAGTACCAAATATCTCTATCTTACAGGCTTAATATGCTTTTTTAACATTAATCACTCTCTTCAATACACACATCACTTTTGGAGACTTCGCTTTGGATCGTGCATTAAAGTAGATACTTTACGAGATCGTAAGGAAGTATTTGCTTCACAGCAAATGGTAAATCTAAAGATAGCTAACAATCTAAGCTCACTTAATGAGCATTCATTCTGGCTTTATGCTACCATATTTGAAATATTGATGATAAAGTCTTTGTAACCAGTTTGTCAGTTAAGTAGTCCTTAACAGCCGTTGAAGAGGATGTAATGAAGATGCAATTACCAGTAGGCAAATATATGTAATGTTAACCAAGAGTGTACATGTCAGTTTTTGCATGGGAACTGGAAGTTAAATTCCTTAAGTATTTTATATAATGAAGGTACCAGAAGTAGTTTGATTGGTTTTTATTGTACGATAAAAATGTACAATTGTGTGTCAGACTGTCAGTATTATTTCAATACTTTTCAAAGAAAACCTAGACTAGACGACTCAATAGGTGGCAGCAGAGAACTTCCTAGGTTAATGTGATACATTACTATAACAAGGACATTTTAATTTATTCCATGGAACAAAAGAACACTAAAAATAATACGGCATTGTCAGCCATTCATCAATACCTGATATTTTTCCATTATTACCAGATCACTAGTAAATGAATTGCCAAAAAAGTATGTCAATGTGCCAAAATACAAAACATCGTCTAATATCTAAAAACTGATTGTATGGGTATAATAAATGGACATGAGCAAATCAACGTGTCGAATTCAAACTATAAATGGAATAATATTGATTTCTGAAGTTTAGTCTATTGTTATAGAAGTTTCAAATATCAATTTTCACTCTATTCTTGTGTTACAAATGTCTTTACTGAATTGTATGGAGTCGAAACTTGTGTTGGAACGTAGCTGTCAACATTCGGTATCAGTTGAACTCGACCGTTACAACGAGTTTTCGCGCGCTTCGTCTATCTAACCTTCAAAAATCCTTTTTAGCTGCCAATCAAAAATGTGTCCTATCTCTTAGCCCTGAACGTTGCAATTTAACTGCACATGCTCCTACGCCCAAATCTGTTGGACGATTTGTTCATCTGCCCAATTGAGCGAGTAAACAACTGGGGATCCATGAAAAAAGGGGACGGGTTGAATAAATTTAGCCGTATGAGTGATACCTTGAATCTAATTTTGTTAACCTGTCATACTGTCAGCGTCATGAACTGCAAATCATATCATTATCAATATATAAGTTATTATCCTTCTCGCGACATAATGAGGCGCGGATGAAGTTTTCTATAATCCATATTTTTATTCCGAAATAGTCCTGTTACGTTTTACCTGTTACGTTATACATCTCATTGAATGGGGAGGAGACTATTACCACAATATCTTTTAAAAGTATTAGTAACAGACGAAGTGGTAATTTTATGATGTTTTCTCATACATGTACATATGTATATTAACCTTATGATAAACTCTCATCGAAAGTCGGAATAGCCATTTTGTGGATATGATCTAACCAAACCGTCTGCTAAATTTCACTCGAGTCACATAACCAGTTCCGGTCGCGGACAACCGGGAGCGTGCATTGAATTTTTAATTCACCCGCTGCTACCATACTGTTCTATAATAGATCTTACAGACAACACAAAATATAACATCACGCTCGTCCTTCCCTGAACTTGTAAGCAGAGGAGTGTACTAATCTCGTTTATCACCAGTTATTTTATAGTCCCATGGAATAGACGGTGAGAACACAGAACAAATTATTTTCATTGTAGAATTCTAATACGTAGGAAAACATGTTTTATTTATTATCTCAGGACATCTCTACACACGGCCATCTGATCCCAAACTAAGCATCAAGAGAGCTTTGGTTATGGTAACCACACGGTTGATAAACTACATTTATACATAGAAATATATACTTATATAGATTTTTTTACACCCAGTCACAGAACAAATACTTGTGCTCATCACACAAAGATTTATTCTGGGTGGGATTCGAAGCCACGACCAACGGTGCAACAGTCAGGTCTAACCACTTCATCCATGGGCCAGTCAAAAATACAGACATTAGTCTATTCTGGTTCAAATTGCGATCTTACTTTCGGGCGGTGATCTCTTCCAGACAACCGGTTTTGAAACTCACTAAGAGAATATAATACAGTAGGAGACAGATTGGAGACGGTGTTCACTGTATATTTATGTACATATATATTATGATTGTACATAAAATGTGCATTTTTATGTAAATGTTATGGGATTCCGGATTTATGGTACTAGACACTTATGAAATTTAAAAACTTATTATTTAACTTCTTTATTGTAAAATATTGTCAACAAACAGTAATGTTATAATTATGTACATTTGTGTCTCATTTTCGAAGTTTATTGGTCTAACAAATCATGAAATAATTCAAGAGTTAGTCGTTGAGCGTTCTTATATTGTCTGACTACTGTATCTAGTCTTATCGTTGAGATGGTAATGCTCATTTTATAGGACATTAAATATTATTGAATACGATTATTCAAAAACCATTCGTTTTTTTACATGTTCAGGTTTCCGTATAAAAATTTGTTATTTATTTTTCTAGGTATGTATATATTAATATTCATTGAGACACCCATTCCTGTGAACAAAATTGGTGACAAACCCAGATCTCCGCCAGTCGTTGCTGGAGCAGTGTGGTGTAGTATGCTTCCAGTCTCCAAACAGAACGTACAGTTGCGCGTATGACTTGGGTTCAGTATCAACGTCAATAGTTACAACTGTAAAACTCAGCAGTTCTCTTTCATTTTCATCCCCTTAAAAGAAGTTATTCTGTTGGAAATACGATTTCGACTGCTGAAAATATACGTACCTAACATCACGCCTGTAATGCCGAAGAGGTGGGCGGATGAGGGTAGTACACTCCTACGTTACACCAGTTACGCTTCCATCCCATTATGGAATAGGTGTTAAGTCTATTGCCATACACCGGCCACAAATCCAGACTCCGACCCAGTACCAGAAATTCTAATTTTTTGAAAAATGCGATAATACCCGACCCGGAATTTGACCAGGACCTCTCATTCGGCAGTCACGTTTGCAATCAACACGATCAACGACGGCATCACTGAAAATATATGCTATAGAAATATATCACGACAATGAGACAGCTTTGCGAGCGATAGCGTCACGAGATTGAGTATAAAGAAAGTTGCACCACCGGCCAAAACTGGTGATGCAACGAACGTAGGAGCATCAGTCGTATAATTTCACTCTATATTGGCGCCGAGGAAGTGCCATTGAACGGTGAAAGTGGAAATAAATGGGCACTCATAAAAATGCATGGTTGCGGATTGTCGCCCTCGATTGTGAATACATGAACGAGTGAATGAGTGATGAAATGATTATATGTAGAAGTTAATGAAAAATTTATTCCCGTATCTAAAACACATACAGTCAATTAAAAGGGATTAAAATATGAGATGTGGAAAAAGATTACGAATGTGATATCACAAGATGCAACATAACGTAACGTTATTTAAGGCGTCTGAATTCTACAAACCCGCCCTTGGCTAGAGTGGCAGACTATGGCCTTAACTGCTTTCACTCTGAGGAGAGAACCGTGGCCAACAGTGGATTGATACAAAACGGAATGATGATAATAACAAGTATTACTTAGGGAACGCAATTCCTCGGCTTGGCAACTAGCCATATAATTTGGCAGCGTCCAATGTATTCAAAGTAACTGATTACACACTATAGACCTCTCTCTAAATTAACGGAGCTGTGGTGTATCTATAGCATGGTGGTGGACGCATGGGTTAGTAAAATATAGCGTATTGGCTAATTGATACAGTGGTTAGAGACCCGACTGGCAGCCAGGGTATGTAGGTTCTTCGCTGCGCATTGTTCCGTAGTCTATGTCAGACCAACATTGAAAAGGCTGAATGCATTTTGAACATCAGCAGTAACGTCCAAAGTTGACGGCCCATGAATTTAGTTTAGAATTTTTCGCGTCTTATTAATAATCATCCACCCGCCCCATCATCGCACGAGTGCCATTTAGATTTAAAAAATTGCGAGCGGCTCAATAAAAAGAAAATATGCTGTTAATAAATATGCCACCGCGGTGTTTTCTCGGGGATTTTGAAAAAAATATAATTCTTTGCTACATTGTTTCGATGTAGGTATGTCTTATGGCTAAGCCTACCGCAAACCATTAAAGGAATTTTTTTGGCGACTTGATGTCGAAATATTTTCTTTATGTACACCTGCGAACATTTTAATTAGAATGTGCTATACATTTGAACCTTCCGGAAAATATTATCCACATGATGGTGAGAACCGCTAAAAATCCGTTTTGTGGTTTAGGAGTAGCAAATGAACGGAGATGCGGTAGGCGACTTCCTTTAACATAGTATAAAGATTTGTACGTAACATCACGCCTGTAATCATCGAAGAGGTAGGCAGAAGAGTGTAACACACTCCCACGTTTTGCCAGTTACGCTTACGTTCCAATATGGAATACGCGGTGAGTCTATTGCCATACACAGGACACAAATCCAGACTGCGAGCTACTACTAGAAATTCTAATTTTTAGAAAAATCTAATAGTACTCGGCCCGGGATTTGAACCCAGGACCTCTCGATCGGCAGTCGCACTTGCGACTAACACGACCAACGAGGCAGGCACTTCATACAATGGCACCAAGTCTTATTGAGTTAATTAATTAAAGACTTACGTTCCATACTAACCTTGAACATTTTTGGTTTTCATTTAAACACTCGTCTCACTCGACGTTTTACCAGCTAGTGTCAGTAATGCATTATTTCTTCATGAATAGTATTTCTGAATGTAATATTAGGGTAACTCTAATTTATTCCTTTAAAATTAAACATAACATACGAATATAACGTAACATACGATACTTTAAAATTAATTGTAACAAACGTACCATTGTTTTTTTAATTAAAATTTTTTGTAAAATATAATTGTAGTCACTACCTTGTGTTGGTTGCAAGCGAGACTAACGATCGCGAGGTCCTGGGTTCAAATCTCCGGTCGCGTACTATTAGATTTTTATAACTTATATTTTCTAATAGAAACTTCTAGTAGTGGTTTGGAGCCTGGATTTGTGCCTGGTATATGGCAATAGACTCACCACCTATTCCGTACTGGGACGTAAACGTAACTGATGAAACGTGGCAGTGTACAATACTCCTCTGCCTATCTGTTCAGGGATTACAGGCGTGATGTTACGTTTATAATTGTAGTGTCTAAATAAGCTCCTATGTATAACTTCTCTTGGGATCGAACCCTCGACTACGATCCCAGAGTTACAGTCCCAAATATTTGCTCAACTTGTTCCTACTTTGTTCAACAATCAAATTCATGAATCTATTGTTACTGTACCCCCTTTTTCTTTATATTAAATAAATCGCAAATATTAACTAATGAACAACTGATCTATGAATATAACATTTTTACACTAAACCCTTAAAACTGCTTTCAATACTGGGCCGTTTGATATGGTAATTGGTTTTAAACGTCAGATTAAACTCGATTAAATTTGACGCACACACACAAAATATTTTAGAGTACTTACTTTTTAAGTTAAAAAAATGCCTAACAGCTTCTGCTACCATGAATCACCAAATTGCGAAGAAATACTTTATCGTAACATCGCGCCTATAATCCCCGAAGAGGTTGACAGAAGAGTGTAGTACACTCCCACATTTCACCAGTTACGTTTACTTGTCACTAGGGAATAGCCATACAAAGGGCACAAATCCAGACTCCGAGCCATTACTAGAAAATCTAAG
>DWEG01000432.1:0-11196 GCA_018245845.1 Apyrrothrix hygieia | reverse complement strand
CAATACAGAATGGCGAATGTTATCACATTCCTGTGATCATACGTTAATAATCTATCATATCATCAATAATCAAAACTACAACTACGTCAAAACAAATATTGCAATATTTATTAATTATAATATTGTAAAATTATTACTGCCTCGTTGTTCGTGTTGGTTGCAAGCTCGACTACCGACCGCGACGTCCTGGGTTTAAATCCCGGCTCGGGTACTATTGGAGTTTTGTAACTTAAAATTTCTAGTACTGGCTCAGAGTCTGGATTTATGCCTGATGTATGGCAATATCACCACCAGTCACCACCTATGCTATAATGGGACGTAAACGTAACTGGTGAAACGTGGGAGTGTACGATACTCTTCTGCCTACCTCTTTGGGGATTACAGGCATGATGTTATGTTACATTGAATATTTATTAATTTTGATCATGTATTTCATTCAAATCAGAGGATAGAAACTGCTTAAGCGCGTAGCACACCAGCTTATGATACGATTTATTTTCCAGAGGTAAAGTGCGTACCGATAGCTTAATTATTAGATAATTAAATTAGATTGTTTGAAATTACACGTCAACCCTCTTGACTAACTCGATGGTATTCCAGATTTGTTAGTTAGGAGTGACAAACTCCCAAGTTGTTCGGTCTGAATGCATGACTAATAATATTCCCGAGTTCTGGATTGACGGAGAATTGAACAAGTCTGTTCGTCAATAAACTATTGACGTTATAATATGTACATATATGAAAATGTGTGAAACTTGTTTGTAATGTACTGTTACTTAAGTTTAAGGAACAGCGTTTCAATATGATATGTAGAATTATGCAATCTTAAAGTTTTACTAAAGTAACAATATTTTTTTTTAATGTAATAGTCGCCTTTTCTTTTTCTCTATATAACATTAATCGCTTGAAAGAGACCCGATGGTCCCGTGCCCGAAGCAAATACCAAGAAATTGTATTCAGCCATCCAAAGGTAAGACGGAAGAAGGATGTACATTATTTTTGTATGGAATATCAGTGCTCCTTAAAATATCAACCAACTTTTCCACAACGGATGAAACGTTCATGGCTGCATATAATGTCGTATCGCATTGTGCCTTTACATAAATACATACATTAATTACTATACATATATAACTATGGCTTAACACAGCTTTTAGTCTTTTAATATCTATTATTTGCATTGTACTTATTACAAGCAGTGATATCCTAGTGATTTGATATTCAATCTCTAAGCAACTCCGGGATCTGGGTTCAAATCGTGGCGCGCACCTTTTTATAAAATGAGCGTTGTAAGACTGAATAGCGCTTGCTGTACCGGTGAATGAAAACATCATGAGGAAATCTGCACACCTCTAAGTTCATAAATGAAAAGTTCTCACTTGGCTAGGGTGGTGGACTATGCCGTCAACCCTTTAATTATGAGAGGAGACCCATGTCTGGCAGTGGAGCGATAAAAATCGTCTGCAGAGAGAGACATTATAATGATAGCAGGGGCGTAGCTATCGCCGTATCAGCCGTATCAGCCGTATCAGCCGTATCAATAATACAGGGCCCCCGGGCTACAGCGGCCTCTAAAGTGAGTAAGCAAAAATTAGTAAAATGTTATCTACAACGTCACTTAATATCGTGGTTCCCGGGAAAAACACATAAAAGAAACTTCACTTTAGAAATAAAAAAAGTAAAAAAAACAATCTCTTTTTTTTAAATCGTCTTCAGCTATAGATGATTTAATAAATCAATTTACCGAAAAAAGGCAAGAAAACTATATACGTAATTTGAATTTGAGGAAGCGATAACTTAGAATCAATAAATATTTATTTAAATTTAAAGTAAGCATTTTTGTTTCTTTTGTGTGAATTATTTACCCTTCATTTGGGCCCCCCAACTAATTTTGACACAGGGCCCCTCTATGACACACTACGCAACTGAATGACAGCTAACTGCAGATGTAACTCACTAGCAGGTTTAACCATTAGGACCCACCTCTCATTTTATAAAAGTATCTCCGTATCACTTAAAGTTTTTCGTTATGTGTCCTAAAAAGTATCCCGAACCTGCACTTTGTCTATGTGGTAGATTATACAATCTGAATGGCGGGAACATTTTGTTGTGGTGCGTAATCAAAAGTGGCAAAAATGCTCTAATCATGTATCATCTTACATCTTTTATCATTTTCATTTATTTCACTCTTTACATGTATAATATTTTGTGAATACTTCTAATGTCCAGTAAAAATAGATTTCTGATTATATATAGGTAAATCTATTATAAAAAATAAGCGTCGAGCCCTTGAGAGTCAAGTCAAGTCGTGACCCCAAAAGCTGTAACCCGAAAAACAATTTTGCATCACGCTTCTCAGAACTTCCGAGTACTTTCATGCAATGACGACCCTTGGAAATAATGAAGATGTTGAAAACTTATGAAATGACTTTTTTGTAAATATCTACTACATTTTCATGATAATAATCATTCTTATTGGTATAGCAAATGTGACAAATCAACAAGTCTAATTGATTTTGATATACTGACAACGGTTCTTAGTAATTTTTGTAGGGAACATTCAAAATTATTTTTTATCTATTAAAAATACCTATTCTTAACTATAGCTGGGAAAATCATAAAACTGGCTTGGTGGTATATCACACAAACATTTCATGCCCCATGTTGATTTTTTTCACCCCATCACCGTATTTAATCTGTTTTTTATTCGAGGCAATTAAATTGCTGTTACATATTAGAGAAATGTCATAATATTATGTTACTCATTAATTTCTATGATTTTGCTTATATTCCAACACAACGGAATATAATTGAAACTTACCTCTATATTCACTTGGGCTTTAGGGGACTTTAGGCCTTAAAAAGTGACTGAAGTGAAGTGGTTTCTCAATATGTTGCAAATGATTCATGCATGCAACTGTCTCTAAAATTTGTGACGATTATATTAAAAATTTGCATTTATATGTAAACAATTTTAAAATATTCACAATGAAGTAAGTAAGCATTCGATTATCAGATCGTACTGAGACGTCTATAAGTGTTTCTTTTATTGACAGTCTGTCTAGACGTGCTCAGCAGCAGAATCAGGGAAGAGTATAAAATGATTTTCCATATAACTTTGTTCCACACTGTTCGAATTTAACGTGAATTCTGTAGTTCAAATTTAAAGTAGAATTATAATAATATTATCTAATTTCTTTACCGGCATAAGCATTGCTATAAACGATTTTTTAAAGTAAATGTAAATTACGTTTAATTGAAAATAGTTTTATATTGCAGATAAGATCTGAAGAAACACAATAATTACGTAGTAAGCATTTCCTATATACATTAGGAATAATGGAACGTTATAAAGTTCATAATATTTAATAGGGGTACCTCGAAAAGAGCTTAAAGGCGAGTCTATGAAACGGTCACCTAAGCAGTTCCCGTATCAATAATATGTCCTTTCCGAAATAGGTATTGTGTAATTCTGTTATGCCACTAGTGTCATTGTACCTCGAATATGCCACCCCCACGCAGCTTAATTAGCACCAGATTGGTTCGTAATAACTATGTCACGAGACGTAAGGAACACTCAGTGTTATGTTACATAATGGTGTCTATTTTAACTTCTGTTTAAGCGTAGCAGATGTGACACAAATATCAATGGCGTAGCAAATAGAATTTCAAGACCAATTGTCTACTACAATAGTAAACCGCGATTTTTAGCGTTAAATAAAATATGAAATATTATTCTGTATTTCTTTATTTATTCTGCTTTACGGTATTTATTATTATTTGCTTTATTTTAGAATTTTCTTTTCTTTTGTTAAGAGACATTTTCATCTTTTCCTTCGAAAAAGAAACCTTGTACTGAGAATTAATTACATTAGGCTATAATCGTCCATATAAATAAAATGTTGAAAGAATGACTGATGAAAGATTGACGATGCAGATATACAATGCGAATGTTGACCGACGCAGGCTACTACAAATATAATTTACTACTGGATGAAATGCAATTCGCGTATACTTTTAGTACAGCTTAATGAAAATTATACATAATGATTAAAAGTACGCCTATAACACCAGTACTGATAGGGAATAAGGATTTTTACATATGCAATGTTCGTTTCACAACTGCTTCGCTATAAACAGCAAGGAGTACTAGAACCGGTAAATTAGTTTGCGGTTAGAGGTCCCTATCTGCAGTATATCCGTTGTCTATAAATTTAAACCTTGGCCCGTGCTACCATGGCGATGTACGAAAGTTATGGACGGTACCCTAAGGTTTTATTTTGCAGGGAACATGCACTATTAAGTTTGCGCAATTTAGGCCATAGACAATACCGCATTTGTGTTTAATCTAAGTTTATTTCATGAGAAATGATCAATTCCGTAATAATATGTGGGGATTTAAACATATTTCCACTTTATATTATGATCAAACGTACGAAAAAAAAGTAAAAGTGCAATCTAACTTTTCGTGTGCCATTATGCTTATTTTACTTTTAAAATTGTATTCATGTTTTATGTCCTAACTTTAATGGATGAAAAGTTTAAATTGTCTGTCGTGATTCAAACCTATAAAACAAAAAGCTATCGCGGCAATAGACGCGTCGGAGATCGCGGTTATGTTATAAAGCTTTTTACGAAAGTAGCTGAATGTTATATCGTATTTTTTTAAATTCTTAACGTTCCGTACCGCTAGCCACGCTATCCCATTTCCGAAATATTTTACATACCAGTAGGTAGGACTAACCTCCTTAAAAGCTCGCCTCTCTCAAAAATTTGTGCCGACTTCAATCGAGCAAGCGAACCCATTAAACACTTTGAGATTTTTAATGACAAATGCTTGACTCTGAAAAAAAGCTAATTTTTTATCTATTATAAGTATAACTTGCAAATTATTTGAATATTTTTTTCCATATGTCACCTGCTGTTCTAATCCGTTTGTCTATATTTGTCTATTTTTTAAGTGAAACGTACACGCCTATAATTGGCATGCATACCAGTGAAAATTACCGATATGTACCTACTTAGTTTAAATGTTTTTTGTGTTATGCTGTTGGTGTCTCTGTAATAAATAAATAAATATTTTACGGTCATATAATTTGTACGATACTTGACGATCATATAGTCTACAGTCATGAAAATTGAATTTAAAATAGAATATTTCCAGTACATATTACTGGCTTACATCACGCCTGTAATCCCCGAAGAGCTAGGCAGAGGAGTGTAGTACACTCCCACGTTTCACCAGTTACGTTTACGTCCCAATATGGAATAGGTGGTGATTATCCAGACTCCAAGCCACTATTAGAAATTCTAATTTTTAGAAAAATCCAATAGTACTCGACCCCGGATTTGAACCCAGGATTTCTAGATCCTTAGTGCGCTTGCAACCAACACGACCAACGAAACAAGTATACGTTATGTCGACTGTATATACATATATGATACATACACGATAATATGAATAACTGTATAAAACTAATAATATACGAAATTACATAATAAACTCAACGGACGGTGCCTAAAGACAACGTGAATTCGAGAAAATAGCAATCGTTTAAATTTCTTAAATTTTAGAAAAATATGATTTTAGATGAATATTGTCAGCGCTGTGTAATGATAACGGTGCCGAGATTTTCGCTGCGTAATAATTAATCAACGATTAAGTTGATCGGGCTAGGCATTATAAAAGTTCGTTTTTTGTAACCTGACCCACCAATTATTACTTAGTGGTAGAACAGCAATCAATGCCCTTGGTCTAAAAGTTAAAACTTTAACGAAGTCGATTCAGTACTTTTTGTTATATATTAGATTAAATACACGATTATAGCGACTAATATGTGTAATAGAGTTAGCTCATTGTTTGTTTATATTTACTCATTTTGTACCATTTTTCCCTGTTTGATCGATGAGATTCACAAAATCTGTCCGTAAATTGGTTTCGTGTTTACCTATAAATCATAGATTGTCCAATGCTTCTCATGCATTCGTAGAATCAATTTTCACGTAAAGCTTCGCTGAATTTTCTATGCCATATAAAAGCGAATTTCAAATAGATATGATGGGGTTTATACTAACGAATATTTTTTACAAAATGTACCAAATTTACCTAAAATAAATTTAGAACTATACCAAACTTAAAAAAATAATTAAAGGTCAACGACACTAGCGCTCTAGATACCTAATATGCCTTGATTTGAAAAATAGGTGCTATATTTTTACTGTGACACAAAAAAATGACAACGATGTGGCTTAAATAAAAAAAAATATAGCGAAAATCTTCAAAGACAATTAAGGTGTCTGATTTTGTCTTTTTACAAGACCTCGAGCAGTTACTAAATATTCATGTTTATTTAGTAACATTATATCTTAATATTATTTTGTTTTGTGCTTACATTTCTATGTAGCTAATCTAAGAGAAATAGGTACCGACACATCTATCTTTACATTAAAGTTTATTTGTTTTGATATTAAATTATGAAATAAATAATTGAGAAAACTCTTTTAGTGTATTAAGTAATTTATTTAAAACGGATATTAAGCTGAAAGCTGAATTATGTTTGTTATCTAATGTTCTTGTTTTTGTGTTTCTGTCCTTATTCACCGAACTGTAGGAACAGATTGGAGATCAGTTTTAAACCCTATGATACAACGCGAGGTCATTGCACTTTTTTAAGATTACGTGGAGTCCACATTTTTCATTTATTTTTATGAATTCGATAGAAGCGATGTTATTTTTTATACTTGCGTATACAAAATTGTTATTGCAAATAATATAGTTTTTTCGTACAGAGGCATAATCGGGATTTATCGGAAGTTTCAGTTCAGGGAAAATAGTCTGAAATTGTTTTATTCGAAATCATAGCCCGGTGGAGGCTGGCTTAAATATTTCTGATGCTGGATGAATGAACCCGATAACTGTAATGATAAATGATAAATTATGGGAAATGTTTCATTCCCCGCGCACATACAACTAACCGCTAATGTGTTACCTAAAACAATATTTCACGTTACATTAATAGCTGTTTAATCTGATAATGACAAGGTAATTTACTCTTTAGGTTGTGTTCACACACGGTTTTTGAAAGAATATTTTTTCATGAAACAAAATTTTGTGTATTTACGGCTTATTGGCTACTATATTTTATATTTGGTAAATATACAATATCTTTTGTTATTTACCAAATTATTATTGTGAAGGAAACTTTTATTGCGTGAACATTGATTTCGTCTTTGGTGTGATTTTATTGTCGATAAGCTGGTTAATCAGTTTCCAGTCGTTTTCTCCCATAAGGCTCGACGGTTTGGGGTGACAACCAGCTGCTACTTTTGTAGGAGTTCCAAATAAGGCCTTCTATCTGTCCACTTTTTCAAGCATTCTCCAGCATCCGGCAAATTATTGCGTGGATCGACCAGGATGTCAATATTTAACGGCCCGTCGTCTTTGTACTCGAGCTGAGTTGACTCTCTTCCAATTGCGTTCGGCAGCCTCTTTCTTATTGCTCTATAGAAAAAGACTACTTGCCATAATGATCTATCTGCCAGTATAGTCGCTACCAATGATTTTTGGAGAAAGGCCGTTCTAGGTCTTGTTAATTGTCACGCTAATTTCATTATTCCATGGCCTACAGTCCGCGACAGTGCGATGTTCGTCATCCTGATCCCTTCCGTGATGGTAGTTAATATGTTATCTCCCGTTCCATCCGACACGGATGCTCTTTAGAACAGTCATGTTTGCTAAATAAATATACTTGTCTACCGGTAGTGTGATCTTTCTGTCTGTATAGGCGCCAAGTTTAGTATGTCCGCAACAACTGCTCGTAGGCTGATGGGCTTCGTCTTTTCGAGCCACGCGCGTTACTCAGTCAGAATTTGTTAGTCCTTTTCCGTTCACAGCACTGCAACTTTTCTGACATTAACGCTTCCACTCAAAATTGTCTATAGCCAAAAAGCGAGGCCGAACGGTTGCTGTCTAGTTGGAGATTCTGCAATATCATCGCACCGTTTTAATAAGCATCCAAAGTGCTATATTATTTAGCTAGCATGATACCTGTATAAATTCGACGTACCTGTTCCTGTTGGGATTAGTTCTTCATTTAATTTTTAAACTTCGTATGATACTTTAATATCCAAAGAGAGGGAAAAGAAAACTTTTATCTGTGTAAGTCATATATAAATTCAGGTTCTAATTATAATCATGTAAAAATGCGCCAAACTAAAACACCGCTGTGAGCGCTCAGCTTATAAAGCAGAGTGACGTATCAGTAGTTTTTGCAAAAGCGAATAGACCGCATTAATGTCGGGTGATAATAAGGCGCGATTTCCGTACAAAAGTTGGGATGGAGTCAGCGACGCGAGCAAAAAGTTATCCCATCTGAACCCGATGACAAATGACTGAGCGCGCCCATAGAGACGTCAGTGGGATAGTAGTCTGACCAAAGTATGGGGGCGAGTAACAGTTTACAAATGGAAACCTTGAGACTGTCTTAAAGTAACATCGACCTACGCAAACAGCTGTGTACTTCCTTGGAACATAAAATAGGTAGAGAAAATTTTATATTCATAATTCAATTAACGCATTTCGATACTACTTTCTTTTTTGCTTTGGTTCTGCATTCTTTTTCATAATTAATTTTGTTACCGTCTTTATCAATAGCAAGGTTGTTATATTCTGTACGATAGTTACGTTTTACAGTTGTAGATAGTTTTCTCTCGCCTTGTGATATATTTGGGTTGCTTCTCGTTGGGTTAGTCTACTCTAAATCATTGCTATTTTTATTAGTCATTACATCTTCTGTCGTTCACGTGTTAAAGTAAGACATGTGACTGCAATGGCCGATTTGCTTTGCGATCATCCTCAGTTTTATGTGTCTCAGCGTGATTCACTAGGGATCCGCGTTTATTGAGACAGAGCGATATATTAGACTTTTGTTATGTGAACGTTTTATTAAAACACAGTTTAGTAGCTCATATATCGTGGGAAACAAACAATCGTGCATGAGCTGTTTAAACTGTAAATATAGTCCCATTTCGTCCATGCAGTCGGTTAATCTTTTTGCATGGAAGTTACCTATAATGTTTTATCTTCATCCCAGGGCCCTTGCTGGGTAGTTAGACAGCATCGGATGCTAAATACCTCTATGCTCACAGAGTTGACGTGCTTCTTGTCCATTAATCACTCTCTTTATATATGCACGTCGGTTTCAAAGACTCTTTATGAATTCTGTATCTACTCGGAAGTACAAACATTTGTTAAAACTGATATACATTCAACAGTTTGAGACAGTGAGATACGTAAGAGATGTTACGTAAGATTCCGTTGCCTATAACGTTTGTCTCTAGAGTACAATAGGAGTTACAATGACGAACATATATGGCATGCTTACATGTTCTTTGGAAGCGACATAATCATTCAACTTAATAGGTGGCATATTTAAGCAACGCATGAAATTAAGCGAAGCGCGAAATATTGTAACAATTCAGTTGTATGTAACTAACCGGAACCCACCATGCAGAGGTGTTTTTGTTTACCTTCCGTCGCATAATAATTGTGTATGAACGGAACAACTGTAAACACGGTTATTTGTTTTCAATTGTGTTTAAATTAACTTAAAAAATATTTATTTAACTTTACACAATATACAGAGCGGTAACAGACTAGTCGATAATAAAACGTAATATCACGCCCATAATTTCCGAAGCGGTAGGCCGAGGAATGTAGTACACTATCACATTTCAGCAGTTACGTTTACGTCCTATCATGGAATAGGGAGTAAGCCTATTGCCATACACCGGGCACAAATCAAGACTACGAGCCACTACTAAAAATTTTAACTAGAAATTATAGGTAGAAAAATCTAATAGTACCCGGCCCGGGATTTGAACTCAACACCTCTCGATGGACAGTCGCGATCGCAACCATTCTAACAACGAGGCAGACTAGTAGATATTTACTGGAAAGCACTGGTAGTAATAAAAGACAGTGGAATGAAATAAGAACTACACATAATCTGTTTCTGCCTCAAAGCATTTGCGCAGATCAGAAAACATGAATGGAAGAACGACAGAACGCGAAATCTAAAGCTTTTTTGCCTAAAGACCTAATGACGTATGGTTTTGCGACCGCACGTCTTCAATTCTATTTACGTATTACAGATACACATATAGGTGTACATATGCATATAGGTTATTTTAGGCATTGAATTCAATGCATGAATCCGTATTATACGTCCGCATTGTATAGTATCATGAGATGCAATTTGCCAAATATGTAAATCTTTACCGCAGTTTATAATCCACTAATTGCTTAGCGTACAGTTATAACTTGGCACTTAAACCTATTTGCCGTGTACATACGTTTAATTGTAGTGATTGTACGGCCGCGAAAATGAGTCAGTAGTAGAGATTGTAATGGCAAAAATTTTCCGCCAACGCGTCACAACTTCGCGCGGCTGACATGACATTGATAAGTATGATAAGTTCTGTCAACAAGACCATCTAGCTTTAAACCTGAGATCTGCGAAGGTGAATATATTTTCCAAGGACCCTTTTAATTTAATATGTGTGAAAACGGTTCGATAAGAATTGAATGGATTGAGTTCTAAGTCTACTACGCTGTTCCACTCCGCACACGGGACTAATACGGGTAGTTCTCAAACTACTGGGCGGGCGGTTCGTAACCGTTCTGAAAATGAGTTTTTATTTTGATAATAGCAAGGACAGAGTGGTTATAGTACTTGATTTTACAGATCGTTTGCAATTTGTAACAGGGATAGGGCTGCCGGCGCTCCGAAAAGTGGTTAGACTTGATTAAATGGATCTAGACCCCAGAGAAATTAAACAAAAAGTCATCCATCGTAATTGTATGTATAATCATAAATATGGTTTAAGCAGTTCGTTTTAAGCAACATTTGAAATGTTTTTATGTGACGGACGGACTGTTGATCGAGAGGTCCTGGGCTCAAATCGCGGATCGGTCAGGTACTATTGGATTTTTCTAAGTTATAATTTCTAGTAGGGGCTCGGAGTCTGGATTTGTGCCCGGTGTATGTCAATAGTTTCATCACCTATTTCATTGTGGAACGTAAACGTAACTGGTGAGACTTGGGAGCGTACTACACTCCTTTGCCTACCTCTTCAGGGATTGCAGGCGTGATATTCCGTTTTTAAGTGAAAATAAAAATTGATGTATCCGGTAAT
>DWEG01000431.1:0-11197 GCA_018245845.1 Apyrrothrix hygieia | reverse complement strand
GTATATGATATGAGGCTCATCCCCTATTCCATTATGGGACGTAGAATTTAACAGTTGGATCGCGGAATTGTACTATACTCCTCTGCCTATCCCTTCAGGGAATACAGGCGTAAATATGAAAAAAATGATAACAGCTTTTTGTGTCATTGTTACAGAATTTAAACGACGTAGCTTTGGACTTTGGCAACAAAGCTTCCAAAATCCTCTATGCTGTCTCTGCTGATGTGGACCCAGTTCAAGAATATGAGGTAAGTGAAGTTAAAATAAAGAAAGAGGAAAATAAGAAAACTATTGCAATTAAATAAGGAGACTTTTTAGATATTATTTCATTGAAGCATGTGTGTAACATCTACGGGACTTTAGGAATGTATTTAACCTCAACGCGAAAGACACAAAGAAAACTGCGTTAGTTAAAAATACACAAATACGAATGTTACAATAAGTTTTCAAAATCTAAGACCTTTTATTCTAACACCGCTACCATTATCAGCTTATTGCAGTCAACTGCTGAACATAGGCCTACTCTCAAGGGGTTACGTCCATAAACCCCGCGCTGGGCATACGAGTTGGTAATCGCAGAGCAAAGCTTCTCGCACCGCCTAAGCTACTGCGCGTAGGCGGCCAGGGCATTTAGATGTGCCTAGGCGGGTCGCGCCATAATGCGATTTGCCAGCGTTGGGCTTAGTGGCCTCTTACGACACCCTGTATCCCGGCACTGGGTCGGGGAATGTATTCTTAATCCGCCCCGACACGGGCGTTCAAACAAGGAAATACTACATATTAAATCGTAGACGTGATTTAACAATATTTTTGTAATTAAAGTAAGGTCTTGTAAGGAAGGCATTATTGTAAAATTTTACTAAAAGTTATTAAGACAGTTACAACAACTTTGTTTCATTATACAATAAAATCTACTTTCGTCATATAAGGTATGAGGAAAAACGTGGCTTTGGATTTATTGTTTTTATGAATTATTTTTGAATATAGAAGCAGCACGGCAGGTTTATAAGGATATAAATATTTAGCGCTCTTCATCTTTTACCCCAAAAGGGATCTGGCGTGAATCTTCATTCTAGATCCTATGTCTATTTATATCTATGTATGTGAGTATTTTATGAGAAACGTATTTGTAGGTAACTAAGCGCGCGAAAGAGATAGGTGACAGCGCGTCCCATGTGGCCGTTAGAGGCGCGCGCGGCGCCGCGGAAACAACGGGTGCGCTTGCGCACGCGTTGTACGCCGCGGGCGCGCGCTGTGCGGACGCGGCCAGCGAACTGATGTACACTGCTAAGGTTTGTAGTATATTCTTCTAAATCAATATCTTACATCTTCTATCTATGTGCTCTCTAGAAGATTTCGTATTTTTTAATCACCACCATTGGTCACCGGAAGTTGAGTGTATATATCAAATATCATCCGTTTTAATAATTTTCGTCATAAAGCAGAACGCGTAACACAAAAACGATTTTGTAGTAATTAAATGTATCGTAACTAGTGACCCCTTTAATAATATTAATCCAAGTTGACTGCTAGATATGGCTTCGTGATAAAATCGATAAGTTTTGTAATGTTCTGGAGGGTTTGTTTATGTTCCAAGTCGTTGTGATAGACGACCCACTGAAAGTGTTATAAGATATCTGAAATCTACTTGAGGCATCTTTAGGATAAAATCTGACGCTGAAACAAACGTACGTACATACATACACTTTCCACTATTTAGATAGTATCATTTAAAAAATGAATGCAGTGACAATTTAGAGTTCATAAAAAAATGTCTCTAACGCGTGTAAAGTCTGCTAACCCGCACTTGGCCAGCGTGGCGTTCTATGGCCTTAACCAAAGAATACAGATACCCATAGAAACTCAGAAGTGAGCTTCAGAACTACATTCAATACCGACATCGTAGCATCGCTCTCTGGTGGTCAAGGTCGGTACTAAAAATTTTAGGGTACACGAAGATGCCACTTCTGAGCTTCTACAGGCATCTGTATTTTTTGCCTTAACCCTCTCACTCTGAAAGGAAACTGGTGTCCAACAATGGAATAATAAAAAAATAGAAAAAAAAAATGTACGTTACAAATCACGTTATGTAATGAAAATAACGTAAACTAAACTTTACAGCTAGTGGGGCCATCAATACACAACACAGCAAGTCAAAAAGCGCTTCTGGACGTTTCGAATCAATTATCGTCAAAGGTTAAAGAGTTTTCCTTAACTTGGCAACCCTTATCTGCAAACTCTGAACATGTTGCCTTCGTAAAGGAAATGGACGCTGAGGCACTGAAGTTGAGGCAACTTTTGGACAGCTTTAATCAAGATTTAAAGAACAATAAATTAGTCCGACGAAGAGTAGTTGAGAAATTAGTAATTCAGGATACACCATTGAGGCAGCTCGCTTCAAATATTTTGAAGACTGCTAAGGTAAGCATTTACCTAAAAATTGGAGGACGTAATTAGCAAATATAGTATAGTAATGGCATACAGAATTACGTGCTTATGAATGTGCTCGGTAATAAATTAACTGTGGGTAAATAATTTTTGCAAGGATATTGGCGATATTACTTGAGAAATGCCGATTGGTTTGAAATTCTTACTTAGAAAATTATTTTCTGGGTAAAGTTAAGGCTTTCATGTGTTTCAACGAATATATTTATGTATGTGCAGGCTAAAGCTGAATTTGGCAGTTTTCCGGAAGAAAGAGAAAATTTCAAGAAATATTATAGCAAACTTGCAGATGCCATTGAAAGAGTGGATTTAGCGAATGCCAGGTGCAAAAATATGCCAAATGTAAGTAAATTTATTATTATGAACTTATGCTGCGGTTGGATAATGCATCAAATTCCTGATCTCCTACACCATAGATAGTAAAATACTGTTATTTACAGTTGAGATATTTTAAAGTCCACTTTACACATATAGATATTGAAAAGTACAGTATTTTAGATAAATATATATTTTTTTCTAAAACGAATTTAACATTCGACTTTCCATCGTCTGCAAAGATAGGAAAACACTTAAATGAACTGCACTGATATATTATTTTAAAATTTTTACTGTAGAATGAAAAGAGACGAGACGAACTAGAAGAAGCAGTGCAATATTTGCAGCAGATTTGCTTGGAGTCAAGAATACAAACTGGCGAGCAGAAACGGTTCGTCGATTTGATGGTAAGTGTGATACCATATTCTACTTCTATTTCGAAATAATATATTCAGGATTAGTTTAAATCTTTAACTTACCATCAACAAGCCTCTGTTCATTCCACTAGTCAAAATTACCCTTCTCACAATGAGATAGTTTAAAGTGTATAATATTAGCTAAGTACGATTTGGAGACTGTCGCATGTCTTATAAACGTTTTGGAAAACTCATTAGTTTTTTGAACCATCATGGCGACTCATATTTTATTTAAAGGTACACATATTTTTATAAAATTCGAGGTAGTGCGGAAGGTAGTACAGTGTTAGGAATTTGAACTCCAGGTCTTCGAAGTAGGATGCTAATATGTAAACCATAAGAGCATCAATGCTACGTACGAATGTACTGACAATGGTACTGTTGCTTTTCGTGGATAATGTTACGTATCCCATATGGAAGTACAACCCATTTTACATTTACTGAAAATGGAATCGCAATAACATTAAATATTTATGTTATCTTTAAAAGTGTAGTACATCTAATAATAATCATATATCACATGGTTGTTAATAAATTAATGTATACAAAATAGAAGTAAGTATTAAAACATTTGATCATAAATCCTCAGCTACCAGGTTTACTATAATTAAGTACAAGTATTTAACAAGTAACATCAAGTTGAGATACATAAACTGGAGCTATTTCCTTCGTTCTATAAAAAGGTACGATAAATAAAATATATTTCCTGTATTATTCTTTCAGGATCTCATTCACGATGTTTCATCGAATGCGCAAAATTTGAGCGAAAACTTGAGCACTGTTAATCCGGAACACAACAGAAATGCTCTTATTGTAAGTTCCTGTCGTTTTCCTAAAAGTAATATTAAATCGAAATTCCATGGCATACCACCGCCTGTTGAAGATGCAGCTGATGCTACATATTCTGACCTAATTGATTTTATTTCAATACATTTCATTATTGCCATCGAGCAAATTGTGCTCGAGAGCCTTTGATCAGCCGAACCACTACTTTAGGTGATCTATGCCGATAAGGATCATTGTTACTTGAGCAAAAAGTACATATACGAGTAGATAACGCAGTACGTGACAATGAAAAGTACTAAGACCTTTATCTGTTTATTTTCTTGTAGATGTCAATTTCCAATGAAATTTCAATAAAGTTTCAGTGAATTATCTACAATCGGTATTAAGCAAACGGCGTCGTTTTTTCATAAAATAAAATATAAGATTACCAAGACCAGGGAGCGGTACTATGCTTAAAGGAACGGTTTTACACTCAAAATAACTGTAATTTACAGACAGCAATGCGTGCGTTGTTTACTATCGTTGTAAGAAGGACGGGGAAAAGTGTTCGTTAAGAGTCTATTTGCAACTATCATCCAAATGGAAATCTATATTACGTTAAATTTTTTTAAAATTTAGTTTAGGGGCGTTGTGCGACGTATAAAACAGCGTTTTTTAATCCTGTATTATAAGAACACTGTGAGGTGTGCCGCGAGAATGGGTACAACAAACACGTGCAACTTTGATGACAGCTCGTTTATTACTCACTCTACAATAGTGTCTTAACCTTCTAACTTATTACTAATTGACACATATGCACATTCACACACTTACCACCACTACATTTCGGGGGTAGTAAAATAAAAATAAAAATTTAACATATAATTTTTTTTTTTTTTGCCATAACACAATATCATGCAGATTTATGACTATTATTATTATGAAATACAAAGTTTGATTAGTGCCTAATACTTATGATTAAATCTTATGAGTAAGTTATAAAGGGTTTAGTTCTATTTTTATGTACCACTTCACGCTTATTATTTTTTATAATGACGACATTTGGTTCTTCGTCTTGTAAAACTGTATAAGGTCCATTGTACAAATAATCAAATTTACCACCGGTCTCATTACGTACTAACACTTGTTCACCTTTTTTGTATGTCACAGAGTTCACTTTTTTATCGTACATACACTTTCTGTTCTGTTTCACTGTTATAAGGTTATTGCGTGCATCATTTTGCGCTGTTTGTAGTCTATACCTTAATTCTAAATTATAATTATCTACGTTATATAAAGGTTCTACTAAAGTACTTATTCTACATGGAAGGTCACATGACTTTCCGAACACTAGTTCGTATGGGGCATATTTGGTTGCTGTGTGTACAGTGTTATTGTAGGCAAAACACCAAAATGGAAGCCAATCACTCCACGATTCTGGGTGTTTATCACATTGTATACGCAAAAATGAACTTAAATGTTTGTGCGCATTTTCTAATGAACCAATTGTTTCATGATGATACGCTGTTGAACTTAGTTTTTCAATTTCTAATAACTTACATACTTCAGTCATTGTTGAAGACATAAATTCTGTACCCCTATCGGTTGTTATGCATTTCGGAATTCCAAACCTTAAAATAAAATTATTAACTAACGCTCTAGCTACAGATACTGTTTCCTTATTGATAATCGGATATGCTTCTACAAACTTACTTAGCTCACATTGCAAAGTGAGAATATAAACATTACCACTATTATCCTTATCTAATGGGCCCACTAAATCTAAATATATTTTCTCAAAAGCATAGGTTGCAGTGGTCGTCACCACCATTGGCTCAACTATATGCCTTGAATGTTTAGATCTTTGACATTTTTCACATTTCTTTACATAATTACGGACGTCCTTTTCAATACCTGGCCAGTAAAACCGTCTTTTAATATTATTTATCATTCTACGTACCCCAGCATGTCCACTGGTTGGTAAAAGATGATAATCATTTAAGATATGATTAATATCATTTTCGTTATTTATTCTAGTGATACCTCTCAACACTAAAATTTTAGGTCCTTCATATTTTTTTATATTTTTTACTTCATTTATTAATTGTTTAATAAATAATTCATTATCATTTCTTTTTATGATGCATAATTCGTCGACGTTAATTTTTCTACAAAATGCACTTAATTTTTCTACAAATACGGCTCGCGTATAATGCCCTTTATAATTAAGATTTACATATAAAATTTTCTTTCCAGACATAAATGCAAAACACTCCCATTCTACATTTATTAGTCTTTCATTCCTTAGTTTATTAAGTTTATCTCCTTCTGCTAATATCATTTCCACTGACTCACTCGGTATCCTTAATATTTCTGCGACTCGCGGTTGATCAGATCGCTCGTCCTCGGAAATACTAGGGATAGCGTTATCTTTTTCATGCTTCTCTTCTTGCTTCCTCTTTTGTGCTCTTGTCATCACGGTTACTATCTTTTCATTCATCTCTTTTAAATCATCTAACGTTACTATTGATCTTGACAATGCATCTGCTATTACATTTTCTTTACCCTTTATGTATACGATGTTAAAGTTATACTCCTCGAGAGTTAATCGAAATTTTAATAGCCTGCTACTCGGATCTTTCATGCCAAACAAATAAATAAGTGGCTTGTGATCAGTCATTATTGTAAATTTCTTTCCAAATAAATATGGCCTAAAATATTTAACACTCCAAACTATGGAAACTAGTTCTTTTTGTATTGTAGGGTAATTTAGTTCTGCTTTATTTAAAGGACGACTGGCATAAGCCACGGGTCTTAAGTCTTTATTAACACGGCGCCAATGGCTGTGCCGGAAGCATCGGTTTGTAAAACAAATTCGTTCTTATCTGAAAAATCCGGATATTGTAAAATAGGAGGCGTTATTAATTTATTTTTTAATAATTGAAATGATTGTTCACATTCCACTGACCAATGAAAAGGTTCATTTTTTCTGCAAAGTTTGTTAAGTGGAAGCGTTATGCTTGCAAAATTTTTAATAAACTTCCGATAATAATTACAGAACGCTACAAATCGTCTGACAGCGTCTGCATTCGTAGGCCTTTCATAATTTAAAATAGATTTAATTTTATTTGGATCGGGTAAAATTCCATCCTTAGTTACCAAATGACCTAAATACACGATCTCTTTCTTTAAAAATTGACATTTATTAGGATTTAGTTTCAAATTTACTTTTCTAAGCCTGTCAAACACATCTAGTAAGTTTTTATTATGATTTTCTAAATTTCTTCCAAAAATAACAAGATCATCTAAGTAAATAAAACATTTTTCATAAGTAAGGCCTGACATAGCAACTGTCATAACACGAGAAAAAGCAGATGGACTAATTTTCAATCCCATAGGGAGACGTTTTAATTGATATTGACCACTGTTTGTCGTGAAGGCTGTTACATTACGACTCTCAGGGTCTAAAGTCACTTGATAGTATGACTGACTCAGGTCTAAATGTGAAAAGTAAATAGCACCTGACAACGAGTCTAAAATTTCATTTATATTAGGTAACGGAAACTTATCATCCTGTATTCTCTCATTAACTTTTCGATAATCTACTACTAACCTCCATGATTTACTTCCCGTTTCGTCCGATTTTTTGGGTACGAGTAAAATTGGACTCGACCACTCGCTATATGCTTCCTCTATAATGTCATTTTTTAACATACTCTTTACTTGATTTTCTACTTCTAGTTTATGACTATTAGGTATTCTATACGGTTTTGTGTACACAGGGTTTGAATCAGGTTTTAAATTAATATGTTGTTCATATATTGTCGTCGTTGTAAGTTTATCCCCGGGTAGCTGAAATATGTCAGCATATTTTGTGCAAACAGACTCTATCGTCCGTCGTTCATCGGAATGTAAGTGATCTAATTTCAACTGCTCTAACAACCTACTTGCACGATCGGAATTTGCTTCGCATTTATTAAAACAACATGCTAAATAATTATCTAATGTTTCGACCTCAGGTTCAAAAATTGGGATATCTACATCATTTTCGCCTGTATTCAGTATTCGAATGGGAACCACATTATCATTGGGTGAGACAATTAAGCTAGCCAAAAATACATTTTCCTGAATTACTCTAGGAAGTATAACGCAATCGTAGGCTGTGTTGGTCAACTGAATATAATGCAACGATTCACTACGCGCAGGAATTTTTAAGTAATCAGTAGAAACTTTTGGAGTTTTAATAATTTTTAATTTATGGTTAATGTTATTGGCAGTTAATGATAATATTGAATTTTCCAAATCAAAAGTTACAGAATTAAACTTATTAAAGAAATCTTGTCCTAAGATTCCGTCAGACTTACATGGTAGTTTCTCAAAAATATAGAATTTATGCTTAAAATATATCCCATTTGGTGTACGAATTTTAATATAAACATAGCCATACGAACATACGTCGCCACCAATTCCTTTTATTATTATGCTATCTGCATACACAGGAATGTTAGCTGGAATTGCACGTGTACAAATCGCTGACATTGATGCGCCGGTATCAAGTAGCCATGAACACTTGTTGTTATGCACATAAAGAAAGACATAATTAGCTTTGTCTAAATCAGTTGTTAAAATGTATTCTTTAGTTCCGAAAAAACTGTTTAGGATTTGATATAATTTCGTTTTCAGCAGTAGAGGTAGAGGGTACTACTGGATGTTCTTCTTGATGTGCATAATAATAATTATTAAAATGTCCCTTACTATGAGCTCGAGGAACTCCTTGAACTCGATTCGAACGCGAGTAACCACCCCGTGTCTGTTTACCGCGATAACTGAAGTTATTATTCTGACACCTTCCTCTGTTGTTATTATAATATTGAGGGGGTTTATAATTATTATTTCCACGGAAACCTCTATTTGAATAGCTCACACGCCCTCGATTCAAAGTTCTATTCGCCTTACCTCTCATATGTAGGATCGAGTTTGAAGTCGATGGTAGGGGCTGCGATACTTCTTCATCTTGCGCGCCACGAACTGCGTCCTTTAGTTCCGTGTAGTTACGTGCTGTAATAATAGTACTAATTCGCCTATTTCTTAAACCATTTGCGAACTTTTTAATAGCAATTTGTTCATTTATAGGCCTGAGAATTTCGTAGGCTTTGTCGTTTGAATTTGCCTGTGAAATTGTAAGATCAACAAAGAGAGACTCTATCTTAGATGCATACTGTTCTATAGACATATCGTTTTGCGACATATTATTAAGCTGCGTGAGCAACGCATGAGGAGATTTTCTAGTTAATAAGAACACTCTCATGTCCTTGAGCAACTCATCACACGAATTATACTCCTGTTTTAATTTTAACCTGGCTGATTTTGTCAACCTAGTCTTAATTACGAAACTAGCTAATAATTTCTTATCCGCAGAGTCTTTAAGACAACTATTATATAATTCTACACAATCTATAATTTTTTCTGTCGTATCTTCTCTACTGTCCATAACAGGAACCAAATTTGCCGCAGTTTTTAAGTCAAAAGTTTCCATTTTTGCTGTTGGCTTTGACAAATCTAACTTACAATAGGTCTTAATTCTAGTAAATGTTTCCTCAATTTTGTTTATTAAACTATCTAAAATTAAATTTAAGTTAGGATCCTCATACTTTTTTAGTTTGCAGTCATTTATAATTATCTTATAACAATCGTATAGCTTATTAGCTTGAGAAAAAGTTATTTTAAGTTTTTCAGTGTATTTTTCTCTTCTCTCGGGTCCCAACTTTCGCAATGATATCCTAATTAATTCTAAATCATCATATATTTTACTTAACTCTTCTATCATGTAGACAATTGGACAATCGAAACCTTGTCTAGTTATTTAGTAATAAATCTAGTTAAAATTATTTTCTAGAACAATAATATAAGAAGAACAAAAATAATAAAAAAATAAGAAAAATGATTCACGCTCAGCGGGCACGTTTCATCAGGTCGGCAGGGACGCTCCTTCAGATAGGCTCCTGTGGTCGGTCGTCCCGGCTCCGTAAGGACAGACGTTGACGAATTCTTCTTATTATGTCGGCCTGCAGCTCCTCCTGCACCATCACTTGTTGGCACCTTCTGTACTGCTTAAACGCCAACACCAGTACTGCCGCAGCACACAACGCCAATAGTGTGGCCATCATAATGGTGTTGTTATAATGATGGCTGGAGCCATCAATCTCGCTTTCGCCACCATGTTGATTTACGATGAAGTTTTTGTCCGAACAGACGCACTTAGAACATTGTTTGCCCATTTTGAGTGTTATAAAGGTAGTACGCGTGCACCGCATGAACCCAATTTAATATCGGCGCCGTTTTGAAGTCGGTCATATAAAAAGTATATTTAGCAAAATTCACATGTCACGGTCGCCATGAGTTGTGCCGTGAGGATGGGTACAACAAACAACTTTGATGACAGCTCGTTTATTACTAACTCTACAATAGTGTCTTAACCTCCTAACTTATTACTAATTGACACACATGCACATTCACACACTTACGACCACTACACCACCTATTCCATTATGGGATGTAAATGTCACTGATGAAAGGTGGGAGGGTACTGCACTCCTCTGCTTACCTCTTCGGATATTATAGGCGTGATGTTACGTTAATAAATAACATCGTTATGGAAAGAAATTAATTACAAAATTTAGTTTTCTTGCTCTTATCTTGTTTTTTTTTGTTTTCTTGCTTGTATCAGTTTCAATTTCAAAGTCAACTGGACCCAAAAATCCATCTACATCATCTAAAATATCGTTGTCTGCTGTTAACATACGGTAAAAAGATTTTGCCTCTTGAAGAGTTAGATGAAGTGAACTTTTCAGGTCCATTAATTTAGGGCCTGGTATTGATTTGTCGACAGGCCACATAGATTACAATAACGATTTTGTTATATATCTTTGCCTTCTACGAGCATTTTTTTTAAGACTAACTTCTTTAAATTCAGATATTTATAGTAAAATATAGATATAACAGGTAGAGAACCATTGCAGTTTGGATCTTTTGACACCAATTATCTTGGTTACCATGACACATGAGTCTGTTTTAACTCTGCAAAAATGCATAATATTTTGTTGGTATCATTAACACCTATGTTTTTCTTTAGGAAAAAGTTATTACACAGCTTGGATATTTATAAACTAAAGTAGATGCGTACATGTCATTGCTGACCGTAGCTCAAAAAATGTATTTTGTGGGTTGGATCCATTTTGCATAACTACGTCCAATTT
>DWEG01000430.1:0-11206 GCA_018245845.1 Apyrrothrix hygieia | reverse complement strand
ATTGCGGACAGCCCGGTGCCCCTCGCCTCCTCTTTTTACCCCCCCCCCCCCCCTTGCCCCCGGACAACCCCACTCCACGAAATGTTCTAATCATAGCAATTTATCAGTCTGACGCAATCAACTGTAGAAAAATATTTATATTTTTTTAAATATTTATTAAAATATTGTTAAGAATGGTAATGCACATTTAAAAGAGCGGTGGGGTGGAAAACGCCAATGATTGCTCGGAAAGGAAAATCGCTTTATTATAATTAATTGACAATTACGCAGCATTAACGTGTTGAGAAAGGTATGGTACGCTTTACAAGACACTCTAAGCTGAATGAAAAGAATCCCGTATATTTGTGCGCCTTCACATGAGTTTTTACAATAATCATGCAGTGTAAGATAACATATATATAAAGTATGTAATTATGTATGTAAATATATAAATATCTTCTTACAACTTTAATGCTAGTGTTCATTTTTAAGATTACTTTTTTATTTAGAAACAACGACTTTTCTTGTGTAATGTATTGTACTGTTTCTATTATAAATGTAATCGTAAGTCAATTCATAGGCTGTAATAGAGTGTCGAATGTTGAAAGTAATTAAAATTGAAATTAACTGGCGCTAGACAAACTCTTCGGAGAGTTCAGCGATCCACAAAACTCTATTCAATGAGAATAAAATTTAAACGTATTTTACGAAACAGTCAAGAAAATTATTTCTGTTTAATTTATTTCCCACGCCTAACATGGAGTTGACATTGTAGATTGTAATTCAAGTATATATTACTTACAGCGTAATGCAATATGTACATGTATGTATGGTACATGTAACACAGAGATGGTCTAAATGATTAAGAATATACGAAATATATTTTAGCCTTAAAATCTCATTTCCATTTTCCAATTAAGATTCCTAATCTAGAGAGTACTTACTAGATGCTACATCTCGAACTGAATACCGTTAGAACTTGATCAAACAAATATTTTTCGCGTATTGCTGATACGTTCATGTATTATCTGTTCCTAAAATCAAATTGAAGAATCAAGTGGCACTTGTTCCATGGTCGACATCATTAAAACATCCATATTTGACTGCTTAGTACTCATTCAATTAGCAATACATCCACCCTCGTATTTCGTGTATTTTCCGGAGGGTTTATGCTTTCGTTCAGTAATCCGAACATCGATCGGCTGCTTATGAACAAATAACCACTTCAACTATTAGTGAAGGACTGTTCATTTTGAAATTGAAATAACTTGGAATATATTACTACGTACATTTTTCTTACAATGAGATATTTCTGCACTGAATTTTTTATAAGGGCGACTGAGTTATATGTCTGCAGATTATGTTTAACTTACATATTATACATGTAAGTATGTTATATATCTGTAGAGTATATGCAACTGACATATTTCTTACGGGAATTAATATACTTAACAAAAGATTTCTCGTTTTTTTCGCTTTACGTGAAATATGATCTAGTTGTTGCTGAATGTGATATACTCGTAGCTCATTGGATTCGACCGCAAACGAGCTAACGAAGTACCTTTTCTGTCTGTGTGCTGTCTGCCTTCAATCGTGGAGATTTAAAAACACACTAGGTGATTTTAATCGTATTTAATTATTACGTTAATTTCAGTTTCATGGCCGCAGACTTCTGTCTACTTAATATCAATTATATGTACATATCTGAAAAGCGTAAGACAAAGATAATACAGTACCACCTTATACCAAATAGCAGCAATATATAAAAGTCGTACTCTGGTTCGCTAGATAATAAATCTTTTCTCTCAATTCTGCATATTTGCATCTTAGCTTCTAGAAACAGCAAATAGCATACATCGCTCGTTTAAAATAACTTAAAAGTACGTTATAAAAACTATTCACACTGGTTATATACATATGTATGTATGTACATTACTTGAAAACTCCCAACGAAATACAGAAGATGATGACGTTAACGAAAGAAGTTGCTGAACTTCACAAGACCTGTCAGATTTAATAGACGAATACTGGTATTTAATCTAGAGTCAAATTAAAGACTCACTTGTCTGCATTGCTGAATACGAGTGAAGGTGACATCGAATCAGATTGTTATTGGGAGACAACTGGGCGTGTCATCTGCCTCAGTCGTCAATAAACAAAGCTCCAGGGACTGGGGTCGTGTGTAACGTTTTGTCTGGAGGATAATGTGTTCTTACATGCGTGAGTGACGGCGTTTTCGTGTACAATGGTTTAATGAGCCAACCTGACTCCAAGCCTTACAGATTTATAAGCAATGAAAACATGTAAAAGGTTATATTAATTGTAAATTTATGAGCCCTTTTGTAAAATAAAATATAATTAGTTTAGAGTTGTCGAAACCGGCGTGAGTGTATAAAGAGAATGATGTGGAACAGAGTGATGTGGAAGAGAGTGATATGGAAGAAGCACAGCAGATCTGTAAGGATAAAGATATTTGGAATTCCGTGCTCTTTGCCAATCTCGTAAGGGACTTGGCGTGATTATATAATAATATTAAATATTATTCGTTTACTCTTCAAAAGTATACGGTGCTCGTTATTTCAATTGCGTAGTCAATTAAATGATAATACTTGATAAAACGTGCAATTACGTCCCGATGGCCCTAAGTAGCAAAACACCACATGAACTATGGGTTTCAATAATTTTATATCATACATAAATCTTACATTACTGTAATTACAATAACGACATGCCATTAGTATTGCGATGGCGATTAACCCTTAAGCGGCCTTAAAAGTATGTTACATTATTATTTAAAACCGTAATCATTTCGCACGCTTGCGACAACGCTTCAAAAAAAGGTTTCGAGATGCGCACTCTTGTACAACATGTTACTGGTTACTCGTGATTTTCATTGCAAAAGATGTCTTTAGTGAGAAACTTATTGCGATCAATGCAATCTTACGAGAAAATAACTATGTTACAACGTAATAGAACTGAGTTTGCAAATTTTCATATGTAAATTTTACTCTAATTATATTATAGGTAATCTTAGGTCTACTTATAATTATGTATGATGACAAACGATGGCCAAATGATGTGAGACTGTGTGGTGTCAACAGTCAAGCATGGCGGTGGTTCCATTGTGCTCTGCGGATGCTTCTCGAGTAATGGTACCGGACATTTGGTACGAGTCGAAGGAATCATAAAAAAGGAGCAGTATAAACGAATACTTAATACCTAATAGTTTAAGATTAATTATTATTGTAAATGGTTTTTTTTCCAACAAGATAATGATCCAAAACACGGTTCACAATTATGCTGAGGTTTTTTATAATATAAAGAAACAGAAGTAGCCAACTCAAAGCCCTGATTTTAACACAATTAAACTTTTGTTTTGGGGGTTCTTCGAAAGGACACTCCTTTTCGAAGAATCACCAATTTCACTAATTCATTTCGCAAATTTTTTTTTTTTTTGGATCTTCATTAAAACATTACATTGTCTAGGTCATTATGTCTAATAATATATATAAATTGTTGTTACTTTGTCTAGGTCATTATGTTTAATAAGGTATACACTTAGTTTCCTCCTAGTAGTTTACGATTAAGAGTATGCTGATGAATTCACGAATCAGATGAACGATGAGCATTGCAGAATAGTGAGATTTAGAAGAATTATTAATTAATACTGCGCAAATAATAAGAATTGTATGTAAATACAGTCACCTTAATTATAGCTCATTAAGAAATTACTTTTAAACACATCAATCTCATGTTATATTGAGCGTATTTTTCTATTTTAAAATGTTTTAATGTCTTGTTTATAATGCCAACCAATACATTCTTAATAAAGACTCTCTTTTATGTTTCTTAAAGCTTTTTGTTGAGCAACTACATGTTAAAACAATGCGTGAAATATAGATTCACTGCTGATATAAGTTTTCTATGCATTTCTTAGATTCTTCTAATTTTTTTTTCTGTAGTTCTAATTTTTCATTTTGATTCTTGAAAATATCTTGTACACTATCCCAATGCGTTGCTTTTATAGTATTGTCAATTTCCTTATAGTAAATCATCTTATTTTTACACGCTGAACATGACAGATGCAAGCTATCAGAATGATAAATTTCGCAACATAATTAATTAATTATAATTTAGTAGATCTTGGTAGTTCTTAGGTGGTAGTATCTTCCTCTGGGACAATTCTTGAATGATGAAATTGAAATTGGTATGCAATTTGTATTCACAAGCATCTCGAGAGCGGGTGTCAAAGCAGAGACTTTAGAGTATAGAATACAGAATAGCTGATCGTAAAATATCAGTTTTCGTGAAAATTTGCATTCGGCATTATGTAATACGCATTATAATTCTTTCTCCACCCCTGTTTTTGTATCTTTTGATGTCTAGGAGTCATTTGAATGATCGATAAGTTAACTTTGCCTCTTGTTAAGCAACTAGTTTTATCTATTCTTTTCTTGTTTTTCCTTCTCTAAATCATAATTATATTAATCTTTTTGTATCTTCTTTTAGCTGCTATAAACTATTTTAAAAGTATTTCTTCTCTTGTTTGTTTATTTGGTTTTGGTTATTTCTAAAATTCTTTTCTTCTTCTTCCTTCGGCTTTTTGACCTTTTGTGGGTCTTGGCGTCCACAACTATTTGACTCCTTTTCGTCCTGTCTCTCGACTGCCTTTTCCAAGCTGTGAACTTTCTCATCTTTCTGAGGTCTTCTTCAACTCCATCCTTCCAGCGCTTCCTGGGTTTTCCTTTGGGTCTTTTTTGCTGTGGAATCCAGTTTCTTATTCTTTTCACTGCTCTGCTGTCATCCATCCGCTCGAGGTGTCCCACCCATCTCTACCACTGCGATTTGCAATACCATACTATAGTTTCCTGATGAATCAAAGTGTCAAGCTTGTGATACAATGTGTCAATATTGTTTTATCTCCAGATGTATAAACCAACATAGATAAATTCCAATTATTGTTAGTGAATAAACAAATTGGTATTACTCAAAAGACCATCATTAAGTAAATTATTCACACATGAAGACAGTTTAGTTTCTCCAGATAATCACCTTGTGCACATGTTTAATGCTGTTCTCACCAGATAAGCTAAGCCCTAGAAGGGATACACAACATTTCAAGGTGAACAGTGTCTAACAGTTCTCTAGGTATCAGAGCATTCATTGAGCATTGAGTTGTCGTTATAACTAGATACATGCTTTGGGGCAATATCAGTATAAAGGGTTGGAATTTTTTAGCACCACCTGGAGGGAAAGTACTTTAATTAGTGGAGATAGAAAAATTTTATTAAAAGAAATGTTTATTTATTTTTGAATAAAAAAAACTGCATTCAAATATTTTTGAAAATATGATTCCCAAACCCGGTAATCAAATCAGCTAAACTTCGAAAAACTACACTGTACTTTTAAGGCATCAATAGATAGGATTAATCATAAGGATCAAATTTATTTTACAAAAATGAGAAATTAAATGCAGGGGAAATCATAAAAGATATGATAAAGCACTTTTACTCAAGGGTCCATTATTATTCTTATTCTCAATAAATTTATCTTTGACGTAATTTTATCATTAAATGGGAAATAATTTTTAGATAAGAAAATTCCAATTATCTTGACATGAGTTTGTAATGCATACTCTTTATTAGTTGCAACATAACTGCGTACTTTAATTGTGAGATAATATGATTTGGAAATGGAATAGGGAAATATGAGGCCATGCAAAAATAATCTTTTGTTATTCACGTTTAATTGTTTTCGAAATCATTTCATATTTGTCAGCTGCGGCGTAGCTAATTGTAATAATGGCTTATCAAGAACAATTTGATTTGATGATTTTCTACCATTCGCTTCAAAACGAATAAGTAGGTACTAATAGGTAGGTAATATCATATTTTTTATTGTCATATAACATTGCGGATTATATTTTCTACTGTTGATTATTATAGCTCCATCTTTTTACATAACTTGAAAAAAATGTGTAGTTTGTAACTACACATTTTTCATAATTACCCGCCACACGAACAATAAGACCATAAACAATATAGTAACAACATTCGGTCTCGACTCTATGCTCACATATCAGTAACACGATTTTCACCAACCACATCAGTCATTCAGTTTGTCACATCAATTGTATTTGACCTAAACTTTTAATGTACATACGAGGTCCCTGAGAAATTTGTCTAGTTGGTATTAGTTACGAGCACAACAAGAAATTCATTTTGTGAGCGGATATTACTTGTAAGTATATTTCAAGAGTTTTGTTTTCCTCAGTTAAATAATATGAATATCGGTATATTGTATAAACGAAAACAGAAAAGGTCACATCAAGCACCATGTCCTCTACGTTGTTAAATATTGTATAACACGGGTATTAAGATGCGTTGTCCACTTGGAGGTGGTTACTTTACTCTATACATACTGAAAATATAGTTTTCCTACTCAAGCTCTTGCAAATAACGAGTCGTATATAATATTGCCATTAAAGGATCAGTCGCGTTTTTGAGTTGATTATCACCAGTGGTAGACTAACAGGGTGTGGTGCACCACGGGCCTCTGCTCTTAGGGGCCTCCAAATGTCTGTCCAAAGTTACTTAATCCAATTCTAAACCTGGTTTTATTAATATACTCAGTGTCTATGTAAGAGGTGGTTTGGAGTTGGAAGGTACAGTAGATACAAACATATAGTCTGTACCGGAAAGCTTATTTCCTGCAATGTGAATATAAAAGGAAAACGGACAAAACTTTAAACATTTTAGAAAATATGTCAAATGGAAAAGCTCTTCATTTTCCCGCAAATAAAATTCATTTTAATAAATTTTCTTAAATTCACAATTAACATTTTACACTTTTTTCTTGATTTGTATTTATTATTATAACATGTTTTTTTTTCTTCATGTTTATGTGTTTTAGTCACAGATAGGTTCCCCTATTTGAGTGGAGGCCTTCAGTTGATTCTCAATTAATAGTAGCAGTTCAAAATAGATTATTAATTTCTCTTTCTCTCTCCATAAAGTGTTTAATGTTCCAATTGATTTATCCTAGAAAATAGATATGTACCTGAATGTTTTTTTTTCATGAAGTGTTTATATTCTTCAAATTCTTCTATTTCTGTGATACAGAATCTATAATGAAAATAAATAAAATAAAAGTTATATTTGGTTGTGTTTTTGGCTTGTGTCCTATTCCATAGTGGTATGTTACTTGTGGAACTCAGGAGTATGTATTATACTCATACATATTATATTCATACACACATTACAGGTGTAATATTACTTTTTTTTGTTCTATGTAGTCCTCAATGTTCTTTGCCTACCCTGTAAGAGACAGTGTAATAATAATGAAAGTGAATAGTCACATTTCACCTCCATAAATATTTATTTGAGCTACCTGAGGACCTGGCTGACATTGTCCTGCCTAAATATTGCCTTCCCTGATATTAGAATGTTTAGTAGACAAGTTTAGGTTTGTTTTGTTTATGAAACAATGTCTGTTTCTTGAACCTTCTTTTCCTACATAAAAATATTAGGGTTAATATGAAAATAAAATGTTATAGATGTTTCAATATGTGAATAATCGTAAAAAAGCAATTCTTCTAAAAATAATTTAAGACTTGAACCATACACACAAAACATGTCATCTAAACTATGTCAGCTATTTTGGAGTTCAGTGAAATAAACATGCACATATATACTACATACAAATATTATGCTATTACTCAGTGAGATTCTGATCAGTTTTTCTTTGTTACAAAATACTAACAGAACTCTTTCAGCTGTATTTTAACCAAACAATAACTATATTTACTTATTCTTATAAGAAAAATATATGCTGGAATCAAATCAGATTTGATTGTTTTTTGAAAATTAGTTTCTTTGCACACATTAAGTAGAGTATAGCCAGAGAACATTCACAAAATCTATAGACTCCAGCATCAACAAATTGAATTTGTTGATGGAAGAGCAATGCATTATTATCAAAAGATATTCAGACATGATGTTTTCCATAAACTTTAAGCAATGGATGCAAAATTTAATTTTTTTTTATGACTCTTTTATCATTCTGCTTTTAGAACACAGGTGGCCAAGTGCGGATTGGCATACTTAACATGCCTTTAGGGAACATTTTTTTAGGAACTCTAAGGTGTGTCAATTTTCTCACTATGTTTTCCTTCACTGTTTAGCAAGTGATATTTAACCTTAAAACACACATTTTGTAAAGAGGTGCACACCAGGATGTGAACCAGGGCCTCCGGAGTGTTAGGCTGAATTACAAACTACTATGTTATCACTGTTTTTTTACAGATACTTTTAATGATCACCAAAAATAATATATTGACACATATGTATGTTCACATCAGTTTCCTTACGGGGTAGGCAATGAGCACTGAGTGCCAAATATCTCTCCTTACGGACTTGCTTTGCTTGCACACTAAGAGATGCTTCTTCTATATTCATTACTCTCTTATATGCACACTGGTTTTCATGACTTTTGACTCCCCCATCATCTGGTGTGGTCTCTTTGATCAAAATAGGTGACTTGTGGCCTCCCTCGACACCTTCTCTCGACATGGCTGAATCACGGTAACATGCCTTCTCATTTATATGAACATAATTGTATAAAGCATTGATTGTTTGTACAAATAGGATATCCTTTGCTTAAGATCGATAAAGTTGCTCTGTACATCTTAACACAATCCTGTCAATCCCATTACAAAAGTTGACTTCATGAAATAGACATGTGAAATAAAACAAAAAATTGATTTCAGACGCAGTTGTCTAAAGGACTCCTGCTTATTTTGAGTATAGTTCACCTACATGAATTATATTTATGTGTTTATTTTTTATTGTTAATCTGTATTTGGGTTACAAAGGGTGGACTTAATGCCTTATAGTGTTCATTACTACTCAACCCAGGGTGATGGCAAGAATTTGCGGTATACACAAAAAAGCCATTGGTAATATTTAATCCATAAAATATAAAGCTATTAGATCGTTTTTCATTTTGCAAAGTACTTTTTTTATTTGGCATTAGGCTCTCGCGTGACTGCTATCCCATCTCATGGAAACCGACATGCAGCCTAGGATGTAGCACACTTGCCTAGGAAGTACCTATTCCCTCTTGTCTTGAATAATCACAAGTTGTACGATTGGGGAAAAATAGATACTGGCAGGGGATTCCACTCTTTCACAGTCTGTAGCAGAAATGATTTGGCGAACCGTTTCGTCCTCTTCTGAGGAGTGTCTATAAGATGTGGATGGTACCCTACTGTACGTCTAGACGTCCAATGGAAGAACGAAGCAGGTGGAAGCAAATTATATAGCTTTTGTGCGCACTCTCCAAAATACATCCGATAGATGATTGCAAGACAAACAATTTTGCATCGATGCTCAAGGCTAAGCAGTTTGGAATGTATGAGGTTTTCGTTACCAATAAGTCGTCTGGCACGTTTTTACTGTGATATTGTATGATAAGCCATGTTCATTGATTTATTGCATTTTTGTTATCTAAAATCCATAGAACTGATTACTCGAAAGATGACAGATAATTTAACTAAAAAAAGTTAAAATACTGTAAATCGCTACATTATCACATTAACCTTTGATAATTTGAAATTATACGATTAGTACATTAGTTTATAAACACTAAAAAAGTTATTTATAGAAAAATTAGGCAAGGTGGTATAATTTCTTGTGGGCAAAATTAGTAATACTCGTCATCGAGATAAGCATTCGGTTTAATGCATTTATTATTATGTTGTATTGCTATAGCTAAAAGGCACGAACCATAGGATCATAGACAATATATAATCTGTGTTTGTCTACAATCTATGTTCATAAATCAATAACGAAGTTTTCATTGGTCACAGACCGACGGCGCTCTGAGATCGTACGAAGTATCTAGGATGTTTCTCAGTCCTCTTCAAGGATTTGTTTGTATCATCTGAAAACTTTGGATACTCTTCGAAATTGTACAAGTCGGTATAAGTTCAAAGCAGAATCACAGATCTATTTTGTCCGCATTTGTTATTGGTAAGTATTGCGTTTGGAAATGCCTACTGGACGTACAGGGACGGACACTGTTAAATAATTTATATGAATAAAATAAATATATATGCTGCAGTCTTATCTTAAAAAGGCACTTTTTTAACAACTTTATTAACATCTACAACTTGACTTTTTCTATGCAAGTTTAAAAAAAAAACTAGATCACTCCTCCATTAAGTTGTACTGGGTAAGTCATTCTTGTAATAACTGATTAGGAATGCCAAATGTTCTTGCGGTTTCCCATTGTTGTACTACTATAGTCAGCCATGGTTTTAACAGTTTATGAGAATTTAGATTATTAAACTGTTTATGTATCTTTGTATCGCTTAAGACATACAGATTGTCCAAAGTCTAATATGTTCACAAGAAATATGTTTCAATACACTGCTAGGAACATATTGCATCTCCAGTAAGATAAGGAGAAATTACTGTCACACACATTAGTCTTCTTCACACTAATCTTAAGGCCTAATCTGTGGCACTACTCATCGAGACTTGACAGTCTGTAGAACCTCTGGGGATTCCGCCACAAAGACATTTCATATGCATACACTGTCGGTCAAAAGTTTGAGACCACTATAAAAAAGATAGAAAAAGAATTATAAGTCAACATTTTTAAAACTATGAAAACCAGGTTTTACTTTCATGTGACACATAAGATTTAGAATATAAAACTACATAAAGTCTTGATGAATACAATGTTCTGAATAAAACACACACAAGGGAGTTTATACAGATTTTTCATCATAATATCCTCCTTTGCATTTTCTGACCTGTTTTACCAATCTTGGCATGCAATAAATTAATTTATTTATAGTCTCTTGAGAGATATTCCTCCAGCTGTCTTCTACTATATTCCACATGGCCTGCTCTGAAGAAAGACATTGTTCCAGAACGTTTTGTTCGAGCTCTTCCCACAAAAGTTCTATAGACTTTTCTGACTGTTGCTCGTCTAAATAGTCCGTACATAATTTTGAACTGTGCTTTGGATCATTATCTTGCTGAAAAATAAATCCTTGGCTCATTAACTTTAATCCAGAGGGAATGGCATTTTTCTCCAAAATTCATAATTCCTTTAATTCAGGCCAGATTTCCAGTCCGATAGCCCGAGAAACAATCCCAGACTATAACAGATCCGCCACCATGCTTGACAGTCGGGACTACACACTGTGGCATCATCT
>DWEG01000429.1:0-11212 GCA_018245845.1 Apyrrothrix hygieia | reverse complement strand
AGTGTAATGATTATTAAATGTACGTAACGTAGTATCATTCCTGTAATCCCCGAAGAGGTAGGCAGAGGAGTGTAGTACTTACACTCCCACGTTTCACCAGTGACGTTTACGTCCCAATATGGAATAGGTGGTGAGTCTATTGCCATACTCCGGGCACTAGTTAATGTAATGACTAGTTGAGGTGTGAATGGCATACTTTGCCACTAATCAAATATTTTCTTTAGATCAAATTTTTTCGTTTGGAACCATTGTAGATGAGCTGTTGAAGCTAAGATTGCAGTGCTTAATAAGTTAGCTTGTATGATTGACCTTTTGTGCATATGAGTATGTATAATATAATTTTTTTTAAGACATCCGACAAGAGTTATGTTTCGATAATAAAGACTCCTATCAAACTAATGGTCCCGCCATTTCAAAACGGAACGAATTCTTGCATTCTAGTACATCATACCTCAACTAATACAAAGTATTTATCAAAGTGTTTTTAGATAATGAGAAGTAGGTAATAAAACAATTTTTATGTCTGTAATACTGACGATACAAAACCTATTAATGACAGGCTAATGTTTATTGTCTACAGAAATGCACGCGGGTTGTAAAGCGAATGCATAAGATATAAATAGATGCAGTCACTGCAATAAAATGAATACACTTTGAGGAGATGAATTGTTCTACATAGTGTTCGTTGTACTAAATGAACGGGACTTGAATTGTATAAAGAAGTATTTACGCCGCAAATATATACGTATATGAAATGCTTTTGTACATACTGCTTTGTCTCTTGAGAAGTTATATTACATTATCTCTATGGCCTTGGTGGGTCGACTGGTTCAGTGGTCAGCGCATCTGCGTACTGAACCTGGAGTTCAGGGTTCGACTCCTACACAGGACTATTTTATTTCTGTTTATGAACGTTTGTTCTGCGTGGGTGGATAATTATGTCTTTAAGTATGTAACTAAGAATGGGTATATGTTCGTATGTTAATTAGCAGGATGCTTTCCTTAATACAGGTTCTGAAAAATTTCGGATTATATAACAAAGCGTGACTTATGCAAAGATATTATTAAGATACCAAATATTAATAGACTAAATAATACAAATGAATAAAGTACAATTTTATGTAATAAGTAGCCACAAAGTTTTTTTTTTCATTCTAAATACTCTTCACTTATCCATATTTACTCACTCATAGATATTTCTTTATTTGTCTTCTATAAATTTATTGAAAACCTCATCTCATGAACATCGGCAAGTAAACGAGTCATGTAATATGAATAGTGGAAAATATCTGGAAAATGCTTAGCGTAAAATTTCTACAGCTATTGAAAGTAAGTTCTTTGATTATTTTTATGGAAGTGCTTTCCCGGGTGATAACTAAATGCCAAATATATATATTTATATTCCTGACGTTCTTTTTCTTCGGTCACAATAATAATAACTCGCAATGAAATGTACTGTTTACAGAACAATTTAAAATGTGTACCCTAAGTTTATAAGAAGTAATGTAACCGAAACCACGGACAGCGACTGAAGTACTTGAAATACAAAGGAAAAATGTTCTCAATTTGCTCTCCAAGTCTCGACTTCCACCAAAACATTTGTTGGCTCTTTTTCTCTTTTGTCTCTGGGGAGTTCGCTCCCTCCTTTGCGTACTTGCCTGTTTCTTCCCGGAACACGGGTGGTACGCAAATACGCGCATATGTTTACAAACAGTGCAAACACTTCAATTTATTATTCACATACATTCTGATGGGACGTGTGGCTTGGGAGCTTTCAAGAGGTACGTCACGTTTTATAACCTTCACTCAGCAATACATCTCGCGTGAACGGTGTCAAATTTGCGTATAACGCAAGTTTAATCTGTACGGGGAATAGAAGTTAAATTTTGAACAGGAGTTATTTAGTTGACTGCCTCGTTGCTCGAGTGGTTGTAAACTGCCGATCGAAAGGTCTTGGGTTCAAATCCCGAGTCGGGTACTATTGGAGTTTTCTCACTAGAATTTCTATTTAAAATTTCTAGTAGTGACTCAGAGTCTAGATTTATGCCCGGTGTATGGCAATAGACTCACTACCTATTCCATATTGGGACGTAAACGTAACTAGTGAAACGTGTGAGTGTACGGAGAATAATGGGGATTCAGCGTAATTTTGCGTTGTTTTTTTAGTTATTTAGTTTGGATAATGTACGAGGAACATACGAGGAGAACAATAAAGGAGTCGGCTGAGCTCGAGTGCGTAGATCAACGAACGAAAGAACAAATGATTACGAAGAAGATTATCATGACATCATATTATCATATGAAGATAACAGATGTATTGTAGAGCCAATTCTTATAGTATTTTACAGTTTAATCAGCCGCACTATTACATCTTTGTTATTTATTTCTAAAAATAATTTTCCTCATAGGTAATAATGCCTCACGCGTTTAAACTACACAAAGTGAATACACTTTCAATTATTATATTTCTTTATGCGCTGTGATAACCTAGTGGTTTAGATTCCAATTCAACACAATACAAGGTTTAAATTTGGGCAAGAATTTCTAATTTTACTACGCGTGCTTTTATAAAAATGTCGTTCGTTTTAACGGCGAAGGAAAACATCTGAGAAAACCTACAAATGTTAGCCTTCTCCATAATGTTCTGTATGGTGCGGGAAGCATGCCCGCAATTGGCCAGCATGGTACACCTTGTCTTTGTTCTTGATTCTGAGACCATTATCTTAAAGTGGAACAATAAGGCGGTTGGTGATTTTTTCTTTAAATGAGATGTCTTCACTATAAAGGTGTTTTGGCACGTATACATGTGTATGGAGCGTAAGGAATTTCATTCGACGTCGCCACAGCTGAAATAAATAGTTCGAGAAAATGCCCTCGTAAATTACACCTGACATGGTTCAGAATTTATGAATAAAATCAACGTTTTCGCGACGTGTTTTATGTTTGTTTCAGTAGAAATAGGCAGGATGTGGAATGTACTTCCTATTGAGGTAGCGCCTTTCTCACGTCTTTACCAAGTCGTTATGCGAATTTCACACTAGGGCCCAGGTACGAACCGTTTCTTTGCGTTCCCTTAGCATGTTCTAGTTATACTTATAATTAACCATGGGCTTTCGTAAAATTTCACCTGATATTCTATAAGTTTTATTATATCACTGTTGGTCAAATTGCCTCGTTGGTCATGTTAGTTGCATGCGCGACTGCCGATCGAGAGGTCCTGGGTTCAATAGATAGATCGTTTAATAGTAAAATAGTATTAAAACTTACTGACTGTTAGTGAGTTAATTGTTAATTTATTGTGACAATGTTCTACATAATTTTCGTACAAAGGATTTTCAATTTCCACAACTATGCTTATAAATGCCATGCAAGTAACACCTTTCGTTTCATGTAGCTGGAATCAAGTTAGCGGCGCGATCGACTGAACGAGGGGCGCCAATTTTATTGAACCAGCACAAATACGTGTGTAGTGCGATTGAACCATTTTTAACTACAGAAAAATCTCTGTCCGAACCGGTTGGACTGCTATTTACATTTTATGATAAAAAAAATCCCGAGTCCCGGGTCAAGTACTATTGGATTTTTCTGAAATTATAATTTCTAATAGTGACTCGAAGTCTGGATTTATTCCCGGTGTATGGCATTATACTCACCACCTATTCCATAATGGGACGTAAACGTAACTGGTGACACGTGGTAGTGTGTTACACTCCTCTGCCTGCCTCTTCGAGGATTACAGGCGTAAAGTTACGTTAAGTTAGTAAATATTCTAATATATATTGGTCCTTGATAAATTGTGAAAACGATTGAAGGGTAATAGTGGATATTTTAATTTTTTCCGTCTTATCAATCTAATATACCTGTTTCATTCAGCTTTCATTCAATTGTTTTGAACGTGCACACTAGGCGACGTCTAGTCATCAAGGAATCAATTTATGATCATTACAGAGGCATCAGTAAAGATTTTATGGATCTCGTAAACGTATAAAGAGGTAATTGGATCACTTAGAGGTAGGACTGGCGAATCAATTTTCCTTTTTACGGCATTCCTTAGACGGGTTCATGAAAAATGTTTACCCGTGTTTTGACCTCGCGTCCTTAGTAGCCGACGGGCTACGGGCAAATGGGCGTGTAAAACACGAGTCCCTTTTTATTACAAGCTTGTATACTTTTTTTGCAATTCGAATTAACAAACAAGGACGAGGATCTTAACTGCTTTGCTCGCTTTCAACGCTTAAGAAAACTGGCGTATAAGATAGAATATAAGTAACATGATTTCTACTGTGTGGACATTTTGTGTGTATTGAAATATATTTTTGACATATCTGAAGTGTACCTTTGGGCGCACAGTAAAAATACTAATTTTAAGGAGGCCAATTTCCTATACTTCTACCCTAATTTTTTTTGGCGATGACCTTGAAACAAAGTAATGAGTTTTAGACATAATTACTAGTGAACTGGTAAAATATTCAAGTTACACTTAAAAAAATATAATTTCCCGACATACGGTGAAAAATGATATGAAACTAAATGAATTCGTTATTTTAACTGGTCACTAAAACATACAATTTTATACATCGCATATGCATCGCATATGTGTGTTAAAACATTTTGTGACGTAGTACTTACAACGTCTTTAAATACAGTTGATCATCAAAGATAGTAATAAAAGCTTTATGTGATTATCATGTCTATTTGCATACATACATATCCTCACGCCAGGTCCCTTACGGGGTAGGCAGGGAGCACGCAGTGCCAAATATCCCTATCCTTACAGACCTACCATGCTTCTCCCACATTCATCACTCTCTTCATACATGCACGCCGGTTTCGGTTTTAGGTTTCATGTCTATTTAAGTTATAATTACACCGGCCCTTATCAATAGCGGCACTTTCTGCGTTCTCAGCTTTTGAATGAAATTTTTCTAAAACGTAGGCGTGTGTCAATTAAACGGTGAATACCTATTTCTGGCCGTGCATATACAAATATGTGTTGCAGCAAAAGCTTTCCAGGTACAAACAGGTCACCTAGAATTCTCAATCCTTTTTGAGGGAACACAGTATATTTTAAAGTACAGCGCAAAACAAGCTTTATTGCAGTGCTATGAGAGTGTATTTCGTAATAACATAAAATAACGTGTTTTATGCATAATTGAGGAAATTATATTGCTTTACGTTTCGATAAAATTGTAATTGAATACAGTTTGTTTGCGATCGGGAAGCACACGGTCTATTTTACATATAAAATTGAATCTTTTTAAAAATGTCTTTTTTACTTTTTGTTGAATTCCCACAAGGTTGAAATTGTTAATAATGTTAGATCGTAGCGATTGTTGAGTTTTAGCTGCTGTACTAAATAGCCAAGATTGTTATTAGCTTGCGGTAAACAAATTGTTGGTATTTGTGCTTGAGATAGTATGTTCAGTAAATACAGTATGTTCAACAAATATAACAAAGAGAGAAGATTTGTTTTTTGTATGTTTGTTTGTAACAGATAAATTCAAAACTGCTTAACTGATTTTGGATATTTTTTCATCTATAAAAAACTACATCAGCGACGAGTAACAGTAATATTTGGCACGCTGTCTACCCCGTAAGGGACCTGAGGTGAGATTATGTATGTATGTATGTATGTATGTATGTATGTATGTATGTATGTAACAGTAACGAAAATTACAATAATGTAACTCAAGGTACCAGACACTTGCCTATGAAAGCCATTATTTTGGGGGCGCTGCGGAAATTATCAATGATACATAAACTAACGTACTATATTTGTATGATACGCATTATTACTCACTAAAAAGTCCGCAAGTCTGACTATAATACTTAAATCGCAATAACCGCTTCTAATGAAAACACGAGTAAAATCGAAATACTCCGTGATGTATATATAACAATCACTTTTTATCATTTTGGCTCAGAAGTTCAAATTGAAAGCCATGTTAATTTTCAAAAACTTATTCTACCCCGAGCCGAAGCGAAAAAGGTTCACTAGTTTTAAATAATCCTTGATAAATAAATTTCTAGCTCTACGTTCTAATAATAACATAACATCTGTTACCGCCACTAATGCGGACAGCACACATCGGGCACAGCCAAACTAGAACAGGACGCAGTAGGATGTGAACAGAAGGTTAATTTTCCTCTCTTTTTCTTCTCTTACGTGTAAAAGTGTATAATTTGCTATAAAGTTATTTTGGTATTACAAATAAAAGTACTTATATCAATTAGTTAGGGTTTTTATAAGAACTACGATTTTAACTTGTTCCTCGCTACGTTGTCATTTATATTAGTTTAATATCTTTGTCGCCTGTCATGTTTGAGAGCGATAATTTTCATATATTGAGTCACTAAGAATTATAAGTATTACATTATTATTATTACACCGTCAGACCAGCTCCCTATCTCAACACAACACCACGCCTATAATCCCAAAGAGATAGGCAGGGGAGTGAAGGTACACTCCAATTTTTCACAAATCCATATATTATCTTTGTATGCTTTCTGTTATAACTATGAGTATTAACATGATCTTACCTGAGTTTAGTATCGGTATTCCAAACCATGCCTTAGACGTTCTGTTCGTGCAGTGTCGGTAGTTTGGTAACGTGTATTGTGAGCGCTGGCCACAAGGGACCGAAGCGTAATTTATCACGTCCTGTCTGGTATGTGTTTACTTATCTAAGTAATTGGCTTTTCGTTACTAAAGCAGATATCATTGAACCGAATATCATGTATTACATTAAATATTCAAAAGTTAATCATCATAGCGATCTTGATTCTTTACTAATAATTACAGAAAATATGGATATTCGCGGATATTTGTCTCATTTGCAACTGTATGTACAAATAGCTTGGAGAATCATACTATATTGTAGATTTTCTTTTTTATGTATAGGAATATCTTCTTACAGGGGATCTTTTTACATTATATGGGAAATTATTGAATGCAATGAAGCAAAGTAAAGGTTTAACCGTTTGAAATTATTTCATTTAAGTGCAATTAGAAAATCACGCATATATGAATAATGGGAAGAAAAAGAAATGGGAACAAAAATATATTTTCATATAATTGAATTAGGTTGATTGTTATTTAATATATACATATCGTTAGTGTAATCAATAATTAAAAAATGCCGAATGTAAAGATCGATACCCAGAAAAACGTAACAACGTAACATCACGCCTGTAATCCCCGAAGAGGAGTTCCACATTTCACAAGTTAAACAATTTTACAAATACCGGGCAAATGATATTTCAGTCAGAAATAAGGTTGGAAAGGAATGCTACTACTAGGCATTAAGTCCTTGCTTCATATAACCTACCTATTTTCAGTTGTTACAATAGTGTCTTATAACTAAGTAAAATATGTTTTTAAATACTGTAAGCGTTAATTGATGCCGATGTCCCACAAGCAAATATCAGTATTGACTTTTGAAAAATTATAAAAATTATATAATATAACGTAACATCACGCCTGTAATCCCCGAAGAGGTAGGCAGAGGAGTGTAATACTCTCCCACGTTTCACCAGTTACGTTTACATCCCAATATCGAACAGGTGAGTCTATTGCCATACACCAGGCACATCCAAACTCCGAGCCATTACTAGAAATTAAATTTTTAGAAAAATCCAATAGTACCAGACTTCAACCCAGGACCGATCGGCAGTCGCGTTTGCAACCAACACGACCAACGAGGCAGTTATTGATAATGTTGACTTCAATATGTTCCTTCGCAGCCAACCAGCCCCGCAGTCAAAAATGTCCGTGCAATTGTCTGTCCGCACAAGACAGCACCAACGGCGTGTGCGCGTGTAGCGGGAGACAGAACCCTGAGGGACTCGAAGCGGACAGCACAAGAGTGGATGAGGTGAGATTTTTCTATTTATTTCTCATAAACATATTCACGAATTGCTTACTTATGACCAGCCAAAACTCCTGAGATCACCAACTGTTATGTAAATCTCTTTGAAGTTGAGTTATTCAGGATGTTTTCCTACCTAGACCTCTTCGACAGCTCTACGTTTGTTGTATGATCGTACGCTTTCCGAGCCGAAATATTGTATTTCCTTCGCACGATGTTAGCTCATGTAAAAAAAACACAGAAATCTTATGATACCATAAATAGATGCTATAATTATTATTATTAGCCTAGTGGTTAGAATCAGCCTCCCTCTCCGATAGCCCGAGTTCCAATCCTGACGCGAACCTCTCTACAAAATGTGCGTTTTACGATTAAATATCACTTACAATAACGGTGAAGGAAAACATAGTGAGGAAACCTTAGTTCATAAAAGAATGTTATCTATGGCGTGGGAAGTCTGCCAACCCGCACTTGGCCAGCGTGGTAGACTATGGCCTTAACTCTCTCATTCTTAGTATAGACCCGGTGTCCAGCAGTGGAACGATATAAAGGGTTGAGAGATAGTAATAATTATAACAATGATTCACTCTCTCACTGTTATCTTAACAATTCAAAGTGTCTAAAAAGTATTTTTAATGTTCCACCAGAATGCCGACTCGTCGTCCTCGGAAACTGGCAAAGACTCATCGGAGCCCCACGTGGTGGCCAAGCCCCGCGGCGCGCTGGCGAGGTTCCTCAGACGTGCACCCGTGCCTTACCTAAACTCCAAAGACGAAACTGTAAATGCCCTTTTATAATATTTCACAATATGGAAATGTGGAAATACGTGCAGGGGTAGTGCTTGAATCTTTAATTTTAAACATTAAAGAAATTCTTCAAACTCCATCTAATTAATATAATGCTCTCGGTACAAATAAAATTGTTACTTACATATTAGAACTAAGACGCCTTGGCTAGGATTGTCACTAATTATTGGTAATCACATTATAACATATTAAATGTGACATCATGCCTGTAATCCTCGGCGAGGTAGGCAGAGGAGTGCAGTACACTCCCACGTTTTACCAGTTATGTTTACGTCCCTTTATGAAATGGGAGGTTACCTTATTGTCCCTTTATGATTTTTGAGGTTAGCTTATTGTCATACACTCCGGCACGAACCCAGACTCCGAGACACTACTAGAAAATCTAAGTTAGAAAAAACCAATGTAGTACCTGACCTAGGGATTTAAACCCAGGCCCTCTCTATCAGCAGTCGGATTTGCTACCACTCGATTAACAAGGCAGTAACATGTTAATAAACTTTATTATAAAAATAATTTCGTGGCCTCTTTCTTACAGGCAGAAGTTTCATCATCGGATAAATCACAAAAAACAGACGATAACTCCACTGATATGTGTAGAATGACATAATATAATTCTGTAAAACTAAGTGCTATGAAGCTGGTCAGTACTCTGTGACCATTTTCCTGTGCATTTTCTTCAACCTTGTGTATATGTAATTCTCGCTGGTCATCATATAACGCTTAAATACTTTATTCAGGTCTGAAAACCCTTTAAATTAGTCACGGCGCCAGACAAAAGTTGTATTCAGTAAACAAACTGCCATTTTTGATCTGTGTTCTTTACCACTTACTGGAATATATGTACATTCATAGTATTTGTAATAAATGTATAAAACCCAAATTTCACAGTTAATACTAATGTTATTTGACTGTTTTATCCTATTACCGTTTTAAATTTAGTTCTCATAATTACCATTAACTCATTTTCTGTTAAATATGGTTAAATAGGATTCTCCATTAAATCTGATGAGGACCAAGACCATAGTCTTCAGCTCTGCCTGTTGTGGTTAATGGACACAACTGTATCTCAAAGATGTGTGAACATCACAAAGCCCAGTTAAGAAGCACTGAATTGTAAACTAGTTTTATTGACAACTCACATGTATGTCTGATCTGCGAGGAGGCAGAGCCAGTAGTGTGGTTACCATACAATTATTAATGTATATATCCTAAATACTTAATAATATAGATAATTTTATAACCCGGCAAAGAACAAACTGTTATACTCATCACACAAATGTTTGCTGTGAATGGAAATCGACCTCCTGTTCAGTGGTTGCCTCTAACCACTGAACCAACAGAGCTGTTATGCTAAGTTAAAACTTTTGTTAATGTTGGTCTCAAGTGTGTTGTATTATGCAAAACTGTTGTAATAATTAAGTTTGCCTTGTTAATTTTTTTTTATTGTGGTTTAATTCTGTTTATTGTTATAAAAGGTTTTTGTTAGTTTATGATTTTGTCAATAACTCTGGATGATTTTGACAGGGTATTTATTTTAAGAGGGTAAATGAATATACCAATTTGATCTTAGATTGTATCATTTTATTGTCATTTAACATGGTCACTAGATCACCCAGAACAGGCTTACCGTGGTGCTCACAAGCTGTGCACAGGTAAATATGTGTGTATGTTGCTCTGATGTGGAACATTTATCTATGCTGTTGTATAGTCATGTAGTAATGGCGGTCTAAAAGCCCCGCCACACAGAGTCTGATAGTTTGTTGAATGCATGTTTGAACTGCCATCACACCAGAAGAAAATTGCAGATTTTATTGCCTCAGTGAAGGTGTTGTCTGGCTTAGCAGCTCGGTTTTGTCCTGCTTCAGGCATTATTATGCCTAAATACAGTGTAAAATGGCGTCCTATGCTTTAGTCCCTGAATACTTTGAAAAAGGTTTATTTTAACCTGCTATTTCATATTAAAAGACATACCTACACATACTCATAACTAACACCAAAATTATATCGCCACAAATATACTTTTTTATCGGAATTGGACACCTATAGACATTAAGAAAAAATATCAGTCGAAAAATCTCCTCAATCTTTTTAATTCTGGAATCGTTACATTAAGTCTAACCAAGTTTAATTTTGGCGGGAAATTAAGTAACCAGTGTATATAACTGATATCACCTGTCAATACAGGGCCAATATCACGTGCAACGCGTTCCCTTTTTATAGAATTTAAATAAAATACTCTGCTCTTCATTTATAATTATTTGCCTTCATTGCCGTTGCTTGCCTATTTCTATTATGAAAGTTCGAAATTTAAATACATGCGGACATGTATTTTGTATTCCAGATCATAATTAACCAAAGTTAGAAAGTTGAGGTACTGAATATACTAATGTTAGTTTGTTAGTCTAATCATATATTTTATGTTTGTATATAAATGCAGTGTATGTTAGATGCATAGCTATTTAATTTGTTACAAATATACATTTTGCTTCAATAAATACAGTTCTTAATTATGTAAGTGCGTTTCTTTACTTCATTGCA
>DWEG01000428.1:0-11213 GCA_018245845.1 Apyrrothrix hygieia | reverse complement strand
AGTGAACAGGTACTTTCTGGGCAAGTGTGATACATCCTAGGTCACATCACGCTTTGTATCAGGTGAGATTTTATGGTAGTCAATCGCGAGTCTATTGCTATTGAAAAAGAGAAATCAAATGCTCGCAAGTAACCTGAAGTCGTCCATAATTTAGAGAGCAGAGCCGTCGGCTACAACTGGTTTGGGTGTGATGTAAGATAATGTTACATGTAAGATATGATTTTCGTGTTGTGCAGGTTCATTTTAAGACATCCTTTCCGAAGCTTTTTTAAGGTCGTCTAGCAACTACTAGGATCCCTATGTCATAGACAATTCGAAGTTGTATGACGTGTTCCACGTTGTTGTTAATTCCAAATCATACCCGCTCCATAGTGTCGACATATTCACATGTACACTGATTGAGTTCACAGTATACTATAGTTATAGTTGGATAATAATATTAATTTTAATGTATTTTATATATATTTTTTTTTGTACATTTATAATATATTAAATAATAAGGTAATTAAATAGTAATATTTTATTAAAATAAATAATCTAACGAATTGGGCCTAGCCTGTAGCAATGTTAGAGGTTTCTGCTAGATAAATAAAACAGCTGCCTTCCAGTGCATTCTGATTAATACATTTATAATTATTTTATTTCCAGAATCTACCAACAGTCGCGTGCTCCTCTTCAGCGTATTTTCCATGGGCTGTCTGCTGTGTCTCGCCACGTGGCAGGTGTTGTACCTCCGTAGATACTTCAAAGCCAAGAAACTCATTGAATAATAAACAAACGCTACGGGTGTAGTCACACGCGACAATTTTTCTATATATTGAGTTGATTTTATTTCTACACTTCAATAACCTGATCCAAGGTGTATACGCCATTTGTTTAGTGCAGAAGTATTTCAAATTTGCCAGCGGACATCTTGTTTTTTTCCACCTGTAAAATGTTGTTTCACAGTGAAATAATTGCGTGTACTTATTTACTTACGTATGAATAAGGATCATGGTAGCCAAAATAATTTTTATTTTCAACGGGAGTACATTAATAATATGCGTTTACCCAAGTTTTTGATACTGAAATTTCGAGATTTTTTTTTGTATTTTTTTAGTCAACGCAACAAATCCTTATAATATGACAAAGCTTGTAATGAATCCCAGAAACGGCAATTTTATTTTGTGTGTGGATGGGCCCCAAATTTTCATGGGGCCGTAATGCTTTTTTAGTTATAGTATGTTATGTGCTAGGTTTTAATTGTCATTGCAATATCGCATGTATCTACATTAATATGTTTAAATTTTAAAAAAAAACATTAAAGATCCCGTGGCGCCGTCGCGTTGTATCAAACAATAAATAATTTAATTACTTCATATTTTCAGATTAATTTTTTCTTGTATATGGTTCATTTTGTGTCCTTAAATTATAAAGAACTTGTACAATAAAGAATACAGCCTTGTTTTATTTGTGATCTATAAAAATACTTTAATAATACATTGAATGGATGTAAGAATTGTACTAATTTTTGAATAAAACACGCTATGGCATTTATTTGTATCGTGACAACCTTGATAGAACTGTGAGTTTAAAGATACATTTTTTCAGAAGACAATGTCTATTGTAAATTATATAGCTAGGTGAAAAGTGAAAAAAAATGCGTTTGTCACACTGTTTATCATTGAAATATTTTAAATTGTCAATATATTAACGAGATCTTACGTTCATAAAGAACAATGGAATAGAGGGTCCATTTACAAACGACCAGTTAACCAGAGGATCCATTTATAGAGAATTAAAACGTTTACAAGCATCGTAATTTTTATTATCCTGCCAGTCTGCCTGTCGTCAATTGAAACATGCCAGATTTTTTTTTACAAACTCAGTTTCAAAAGGTTTTTCAACAAAAATATACATCCATTGAACCTATTTCAATAGCATAATTCTTATGAACTTGCTATTAAATATTACCTTTGTTTTTGGATAACATTGAAAAAATAATAATTAAAAAAATATAAAGCTAAAAAGTTAGTACGTAATGCATATTCTGCATATTCAATCTTTTATTTCATTATAATATATTAAACAATGCACCAATTCGTCATTCTAATTTCGTATTTAAAGATAAAAAAGTTTGCTATTTTATAATACACTTTCATTGCGTTGTTTGAAATGCAATTTTTCTCAATGTAACCTAAACGCAACATCACGCCTGTAATCCCCGAAGAGGGAGGCAGCGGAGTGTAGTACACTCCAACGTTTCACCAGTTACGTTTACGCCCCATTATGGAATAGGTGGTGATTTTCTTTAATATAATCGAAGGAATATATCGAAACGGGCATAGGTCGCTGTGACGTAATGAGCCGTATTTAGTGACGGCCATACGCCTGCCCATTGCGTTCGGTGAAACGTCTCTTACAAATACATAAAGCGACACAATACATCACAAAAGTACCGTACAGAATAATGGCCGAATCACTCGACAATTGAACGCTCTACATGTCTACATATCTGCTATTAGTGTTCTTAGATAATCGAATTATAGTATTTCCTTTTTATCGAACGCATTAAAATTATTGCCTTATAGTTTTACGACACACGATAAGCGGCCAATGAACATACAAACGTCCACAGATGTGAATGCTTCATACAAATTTGTAATTATCGCTAAATATTCATACGAAATTGTAGTAAAAATAATAAATAAAATATCCTGGTACGCCTCCACACATACAAGTATATATAAAAACGTAACATCACGCCTGCCATATACCATATTGCCATACGCCGAGCACAAATCTAGTCTCCGAGTCACTGCTAGAAATTCTAATTTTAGAAAAATCCAATAGCACTCGACCCGGGTTTGAACCCAGCACCTCTTGATCGGCAGTCGTGCCTGCAACCAACACGACCAACGAGGCAGTCATAAGTATATACTTATACAGATATTCTTCTACATAGATCGCCGCGATTCTTCTCTAGCGCCGAACCGCAAAGTTTAATTACGAGGAACTCGTCTAAAACAGCCACATATATACAAATACAGATAAAAAAATCACATCTTTAAACATCAAGGACAATTCATCCTAAGAAAATTTCAACTAAATTTTTTAACGTAACATCACGCTTGTAATCCCAGAAGAGGTAGGCTGAGAAGTGCAGTACACCCACGGTTCACCAGTTAAGTTTACATCCCACAATGGGGTAGGGGGTGAGCCTATTGCCACACTCCGGGCATAAATGCAGACTACGAGTCTAGAAATTCTAAGTTAGAAAAAATACGGTAGTTTCCGTCACGGGATTTTAACCCAGAACCTGTCGATCGGCAGTCTCGCTTGCAACCACACTGCCTCTTTCCCAGATACAGTTTATTTTAAAAAAAACAAGTCATTTTTTAGGAAAATAAAAATTTCTTTTCTTATATCCATAACTAGACATCATAGCTTTTTGATTTATACTGACCACTCAATATGAATTGATGTATACCTACATACAGACACTCAAATACTAGTAAAAAAAAATTATTAGTAGATGAGGCAACACATCCGCTGTGAAAAATTAATTTCCTCCACTCAACTGAACAATGAACGTAGCTTTGTTAATTTTAACACTAATAACATTACGTGCTCACTGATTTGATAACATTATGACTATTAAATTTTCATAAATTGCGTCATATACTTGAATTTCTGCGTCTTCAAATTTAATGTAACTTTATTGGGCACTGTTTTCAGACCGCAGAAGCGCTTAGCCATGATGACACACTGGTCATATGAAAATACTAGTAGGTACTAGAGAAGTGGCTTATCATGAATACGCTATGTTAGATCTAAGTTTTCTTGGAATAAAAAAAAACTTACGATTTCATAAACGTTTTCCGAAAGTAGGTATCTTGAACTACACCTTCTATTAATTTAAATGAACATATAACCTATGAACCTATATAGTGCCGTAATTTGTAGGTATGGGGGCACTAATTATTATCGAATTTTGTATTTAATTTAACTAAACTATAGGAAAGAAACAAAAAGCAAGTTCTCTTTAAAACTACTTCTTGGAAACTAAGGATAAAAAGAGTAATTAGCTAAGCTCACGATTTGATTATATTTATTTTTTAATCTCCTGTTTCCATTTGCATTTTTTGAATCAGGGGAAAGAAAATATATCTATTGGTTATTATGCATATAACCATTGCAGACATCAATTATGAGGTCAATTGCACATCTGTTAACTTTAAACATGGCGACAACACTCACTATTAAAGTTAAGTTCAACATCAGAAAAATGGTACAGTAGAATCCGTTTATTATGACTCCGCTTATATTGACCAACCGCCTATTATGACGTTACTACACTACGAACTTTTGTTTTCATATAAAATTCTTTATAAAAAAAGTCGGATACAATGACTTCTCGTATAGTGACATGTCGCTTATTATGACCCATTTTTAATAAAGTATGTCCGATTATTTTGTTTTTGTTTTGAATCTCAGTGAGTAATTGACGCTTGAAGGTCACGCATTATTTTTCGTTTGTCGTTTGTGTTTATACTGTGAAAAGAATGTCATTTCAACGCCGTAAAGCATTTACGATTGAGGAGAAAGGTGCAATAATATGCAGATTAGAAAATGGAGAATCGAACTCATCCCTCGCAAAGGAATTTGGCGTTGGTCATTCGACAATCTCAATGATTTTTAAAAACAAGAACCGCATTAAGCAATCGTTCAATTCAAATGTTTTGAAACCGAAGAGGCTTCGAAAATCGCAACAAGAAAATGTTGATGAAGCATTAATTCAGTGGTTTAAAACCATGAGAAACAAAAGAATACCTATCAGCGGCCCTATGCTACAAGAAAAGGCAAACGTTTTTGCCGCGCGTTTTGGTATTCTCGATTTCAATTGTTCTGCAAGCTGGATCAGTCGTTTTAAAGTTCGACATAACATTGTGGCGGGAAAAATTGTCGGCGAATCTTCGTCTGTTGATCAAAGTTCAACAACAAACTGGTTAACAACTGTGTGGCCGAATCTACGAGGAAGGTTTTCTGATGATGAGATATCTAATGCTGATGAAACTGGACTGTTTTACAAATTAATGCTGGACAAAACATTAAAATTTAAAGATGAGAATTGTAGTGGAGGCAAATTATCGAAAGATAGAATAACTGTCATGGTAGCAGCTAATATGAGTGGCACAAAAAAAAAGAAATTGCTCATTATTGGAAAGTCACAATAACCCAGATGTTTTAAAGGGGCCAAATCATTACCTGTCGATTATGCTAACAATCGTAAAGCTTGGATGACATCAGAACTTTTTGAAAAATGGCTTCGAGATTGGGATCGTGATCTGGTGAAGAAGAAGAAAAAGATTTTATTGCTGGTTGATAATTGCCCGGTACATCAAAATGTTACTGATTTAAAGTCTATAACACTTGCTTTCCTTCCGCCGAATACAACATCAGTACTACAGCCAATGGATCAGGGAATAATACGAGCACTCAAAACGAATTTTAGAAAAAACCTTGTGCTCAAAATGATTAATAGTCTTGCTGCTAATGACAACAACCCTTCTACAAAAATAACGATGCTAGATGCAATTCTGATGGTTAATGATGCCTGGAATAAAATGTCACAAAGTACCATTCACAACTGTTTCAGACATGCAGGATTCATTGAAAGACACGACGGTTTACCTAATCAAATATCAGAACATGAATTTGATGAAGAAGATGATGTCCCTTTATCTTTGTGGTCACGAAATCTAAATTCAGATTCTTTAGCAGCACCAGCAATGTGGAAAGATTATGTTGACATCGATAGCGCTCTCCTCACATCCGAAGAACCCACCGATGACAATATCGTACAGAACATTAATGCTAAGGAACAACTTGAAAGTGACGGCGAAGAGGAAGTCGAGGAAGAACCATTACCTACCGCAGAAGAGGCATTAAAAGCTGCAGAATTATTATCCCGATTTGTTAACAGCAATATTGAAAACGATAATTTGACCATGGCGATGTCTTCTATACACAATAGTATTAGAGACTATTTTTACAATAAAATGAAAAACCAAAAGCAGACAAAAATTACAGATTATATTCATTAAAAATACACTTGTATGTGTATAATGTGTACGTAATAAACGTGCAATTTTGATTTCATTAGTTACATACTATGTTTTTCTATTAAAATACATACATACATATTTACGCAAAAATGGTTTTTTTTCACAAAATGCTTTGTATGACGTCCGCTTATTATGACGTGTTTGTCGATTCCCTTAGATGTCATTATAAACGGATTCCACTGTACTTAATTATTCATTCGAGTATTCTAATTTCAGGTCGAAGGGAACGACTTGAAAAATGAATTTGATATTATGATTATCACTAGGCATCTTGATTATTTGACAGTAATTATTGTGGAACATGTTTGATGATTTTCAGTTACCACGAGTAAGTTTGTCGTCAATTCATTCATTTTTTAGCCAATTCAAGGAAGTTACTGCGGATCAACGACCTCGTGGAGATGCAATGATACCTCTATCTTTAAGAACCGCGCATCCAGTCACCAAATACAGTACGTGATGCTGCTTCTGGCTGCCGACACGCTGTCTCTAATAAACTATTCACATCTCTAACCTCAGACCTTCTGGAGGTCATTCTTTCTATCAAATTTCTGATTAATGATACTGGACAAATATTGGAATTATCTTGTTTCGAAAAGCATCCAAGCTGATTAACGGTCATGGCGAATGTCTTGTTTAAGAGCCAAATGCAGGTGTTAGGTAAATCTGTTTATTCACACTAGATAGATTTATTTTAAGCCACATATTAAAAAATAAATCTTTATTTATGGAGCCCAGACAACCATTTGCAACAAAAGTACACGACGACATAAACAATAATCAATATTAAACAAGGTTACGCACCAGTCGCCACCAGTGGCCACCAGTGGCCACCGGGCGGCGCCTGGGACGTGGCTCAGGGGATGGCTGTGCCTAATGCCCAATCGTAGACCGTGTTCTAGTTAAGTATACAGCTTATTCATAGCAACGCTGTATGTTTTCCGTCTCAGCACATAATATCGGTTTCATTGTTATGTAAAATCGGTACGTTTTTGTAAATAAGACAAAAAATTGTTTGTGACTAAACAAAATTACTTGCAAGCTACTTGCTAGCTTCCACACAAATTAATTATAGGTCTATAAAGCCTCTTGGCTTCTAACATGTGAGCTATGTAGAAAGACTTGGTAGAGTAAAATTCATAATAGTATGGTTATTTTTCGAATGGTCATCCAGTGGTCTAAATTTGATTTACAATAATTATGGAAAATTTAAGAAAATCCTATTGCATGTACGGATTTTTCTTCTAGTCTTATACATTCATTTATTGTATATCTGAGAATACACTTTTGTGTTACAATACCAAAATTGTTCAGTATTATTATGTGTATTTGTAACATTTGGTAAGATCTATGAATAATAGTTTTAAAAAAAGTAAAAAACACGCTTTTATAGCTAATCAAACTAAAAAGTTGAAAATAAATTTTAATTACAAAGAGTTCATTATTATAGCAGTAGAAGGTGGAACAATCAATCAATTCTCTTAATAACTTGAATTTTATTACATCTGTCCTTGACACATATGAAAAATTTCAAATTATTCAGACTTCTACAAACGGGTGAAAATTATGGCCAAATATTCCGTTACATACTGACATACAACCCAAGCTTATAAAAGCGTGTTAAAATTTTTAACATATATATACTGTATTTTTTCGCAAAGGCGTGCTTTTTAGTATTTATTTAACTATTATTTATTTTTTACTGACGTTTTTATTAAATTTTTTAATTTCATATTATTGCGTTGTCAACACTCTTTGCTAAGTTTGCAAAGTTTCAAATTATTCAGACTTTTAGAAACCAGTCAAAATTAAGCTCCAAGATTCTGTTACATACATACAACCCAAGCTAATAAAAGTGTGTTAAAAACCTTTTGTAATGAACTGGTACTCAAGATCCTGATGTAACAGCTTTAACCATCAAAACATAGTTTTAGAAGAAATGTTTTAATACTTTAAAAAACCTGATAATAATTGGAGTACTTTGATACCTGTCCACCAGTTTTGCCTCGTCCGTATTGTCTTCCTTCTATGAAGCCAGCATCCCAATCACATCGAATAATTCTGTCATCTAATCTTGTTCCGTTTATGTATCTTAGGACAGAAAAATAAAAGTTAGTATCGTTATCATAATCTCAATTATTGATTCACACAATACAATAAATAGGTACACTATAGGGTAAAGTTAATGATTAGAATCATTCTCCACCAGTCAACTCTTGAAGAGTAGTTATCATAGAACTGGCTGCCTATTTTAAAAAAAACCAATAGAATTGGACCACCTCCAGAGTGGACGCAAGGTTGTAAGTGTTTGTACAATTCTTTGGAAAACCAGATTGTGTGATTTGTATGAGGAAAACCATGACACTTGCAAGTCTAGAAAACGAGGACTGAAGAAGAAATCATCAGGTAGGAGCTAAATATTTTATGGACAATTCAAAACATTAGTATAAATGTGCATGAACTGTCAAAGTGGTCTTTGACCAATGTCATTTTGCATTCTCAATTAATCATGTACATGATTAATAAACAAAAGAAATACATTAGAAAATACCATCATGTGGCATAAAAAAATTACTAAGTATAAAACTATTTGTAAGCCACAATTGCCACATACTGCATCCTATATGTACATTTATGATAGTATAATAAATATCATGTATCTAAAAATCAAAAAGGCCACACTATGTGTGCACCTGGACTTTAGATTAAACTTGACTATCGTGTGTCAGTAATGAAATTTTTGAACACTATATATATATTTTTTTATCATTTAATAGTTATTTAATGAGTATACATTATTGTTTTGATTTCTAGACTGCATTTATAGGCATAGTTGTAAATCTAAGTATGATATATTATGTGTTTATCATGTTTTGTTAAATGTAGCTTGCTTAATAAGACCTACCTTCTTGTACCTATGTACCAATAACATAATATTCAAGCACACTTAAAATATATGCATTTCTTTTTTACATTTGTTCATTTTATTATAGGATATTTTGTTTTGCTTCATATTTAAAACAGGAGTTTGTTATCTTATTACTTGTCTAAACAATCTATTTTCTGTAATGGTTTTCGAGATAGTATACTGTAGTTCCAAAAACCTTAATGAAAACATTTATATCCCACAATTCTTGCTTGTTAATATAATTTTAACATATGTAGAAACATATCCTCACGCGAGGTCGCTTATGGGGTAGGCAAAGAGGCACATTCATCACTCTCTTCATAAATAGATGCACACCAATTACAGAGACTTGTAATTCCCCCCAATTGTAATCAGAACTTGATTTATTTGGTCACAATAGCTGAGTGGTGGCCTCCCTCGGCACCTGCATCCACCAACATTCACATTGTGCATCTGTTCAGTCATCTTTATATCAACCAATCTCTCAACATGTTCCAACCATTGAAGCATGCCCTTTCTCATTTTTACACTGATTCTCACTTTCATACAAAGCATCTTCCTAACATCAGAATTATGAATGTGGTCAGTGAGTATGCTACATAGGCAACGTAACAATCTCACCTCACTGTGTTTATTCTACATTCATCATCTTTCATCCATACCCGACTCTCGCTTCCATAAAATAGTGTTGGAGTAAATAAGGAGTTGTGTATAGCGAACAGAGCTCGCTGCCCAGACATTAGCATCTTAGCAGCTTACCTGGCACTCCATTCATACTATTTCCTGCACTTGCTCCCCTCCATGTCAGTAGTCTATCATCTCTTCTAACAGCACATTCAACACACAAATTTACCCAGTTGTGCTAGCATACTACTACTAATACTAATACTAAAACATATTTAGTAAAAATTGTGATAACCAATAAAAATTGTTATTGAAGCCTAACATTTTAAACACCATTTACCTCATACAACTTTCGGCATCTTGTCTTGCATAATATTCAAGAAAGCAAAAACCACAAGGGGTTTTCTTATATTTATCTAAACCCATGATAACTCTTCGTATGTCCCCACATCTCGAGAACAGCTCGTATATTTGCTCTTCTGTTGTATAAAAAGATAAATTGCCGATGTAGAGCGTAGATGATGTCCTCAACAGTCTCTCTTGTTCGCTTCGTGAACCCTAAAATACATAAAGGTGCAATGCAATCACAGCTGGGCGGTTTCTTAGCCGTCGGACGAACTTATCGGTGCCACGACAGCTATAACCTATTCTTTGAAGAAAAACAATAACTAAATGAAGGTTAACCACATTTAAACAAACCAATGCTCATTTGCACTAATTAATGCAAAGTACTATTGTGTAAACATTACGATCTTTATTGTGATAGAAAAAAGTATACCTTAAAATGTTGATCACGATATGAACTTATTTCTATAGAAGAACTCATGGAATCATATGTACGTTTCATTGTGACCGTTGTAAATCTAGTACTTTATTATATTAACACACAATAATGAAATGTTATACAATAATAACTCATTAAGTAGCGTAATAATCAACAGATAATCGACTCCTATAAAACTTGTATAATTGACAAAGCTGTCATCATGCCTGATGTCTGACTTGTATGCCAGACAATAAAAGCTACGCAACAGATTAAATATCGAATAGAACTTTATTTATTACCTAACATTATGTCAATTGAACTTTTGTACATAGTATTCGAAGTATTCTGTAGATTAATCATTGAAAATCATACAGTTTTATTTCTTGCAGATCTCGCTGAATATAAATATTCGCAGTTCATGAAAAAATCTATATTTCAATGGGGTACGTTTACCTACATTTTATAAATCTGTCAATACGCAATAGACTAATAGTCGCATCGATGAAATAATATTGGACTTAACGAAGCAATATAATATTGCGTTATATTTACTCCATTATCATCACCATCAGTCTATTACAGTCCATTGCCTGACATAGGCCTCTCTTGTGGGGAAATGCCCATAATCCCCACGCTGGGCATGCGGGTTGGGGATCGCGGAGCACAGCCTCTCGCATCACCTACGCTGCTTCCCAAAAGCGGCCAAGGCATTTAGTTGTAGGCCTCGCCATACCGCGATCGGCGCTGGCAGATCGCGGTATGGCGAGGCCTAATCGCGAGGCTTAGTCGCCTCTTATGACACCTTGTA